>JAAGAY010147482.1:0-29193 GCA_011801015.1 Ardeotis arabs
CGGGCCCGGCGGGACGCCCCGTTGCGTGCCCGCTCCCGCGGGAAGGTCGCTGCGTGGGTGCCGCGGGAACCCGCAGTCCCGTCGGGGTCGTCTGTTTCGCGCAGCCCCGCGGTGTGGGAGCGCGTTCCCGGAGCGTGTGTCCCCCCCTGCTCTGTGTTCCAGGCACCGTAGCCGAGGCCGGGAGGGAGAGGTGACCCCCGGGGAACGAGATGAGCGAGTGGGAGAGCGCGTTTCTGCAGCACCGCGCCCTTCCCCCGCACGGCCAGCGGAGACGGGCCCGCCCGCCGGGCTCCACGGCCTTCCGCTGCGTCCTGAAGCGCCTGGAAGGGGCTGCCCTCGCCCAGGTAGGGGCTCGGCTCTGCGGGGAGAGCCGGCAGTGCCTTCCTTCTGCCCGCTGCCTTCCGCAGTGCCGCTGGATTCGCTGCGGTTGCGGGACAGAGCCCGTAAAGGTGGAGGGTTTCCAGAACGGGGTTACTTGTTTTGGGGGCCGCTACTGTAAATCTCCCAGAAACACAGATCAGAGCTGAATCGCAATCCCGTGCGTTTTTACCTGCAAATCTGACTTAGCATTTAATTAATTTTTAATTCAACTTGTTAATTTGTAATTCGGGTAAGTCTTTTAAAATTAAAATATCTGGGTAGCACTTTAACAGTCTGCTGCCCCTTTACTATATGCTTGATGTTCAGTTTTCCCATTTTTGCTTTGCTTGTTCAGCCTCTGGCCATTGGACAGGCTCTCCAGCGATGCACAGAGCCGTACACGGCCCTGTGCCTGATTTGGGCATTGATTAGAAAACGGGAATTATTTGTCTTCTCTTACTGAAGTGCGTTTTCTGCAGTTTGGGGCTGCTGAGCTGGCGTGTCCCTGAGCGGGCCTGAGCCTCCTGTCCTGTCGTGCCTTGCAGGGAGCGGAGTACCAGCTGCGCCTCTCCCTTTTCGACGCCACCTACCACCACTTCTTCGGGAGGACGTGGAGGAGCGGCTGGCGAGCTGCCCGCGCCGCCCCGCCGCGCCCAACCAGGGCGGCTTTCAACGAGGTAGGGTGCTGGGGGGCTGTTGTGGTTTTGTTTAGTGGGGGGGGGGCTGTGGGTGGGCAGGGAAGCGGCTGTGCCTGCTAGGTCAGGGAAACACCAGCAGCCCTCGGGAGCTGGGTGTGAGAAGGGAGGTTTGCAGTGCTTGAGGGTAAAAGCTGTCTTTGCGTGAGTTCAGCCGGGAGCCGCTCTTCTTTGGTGCTGGTTTCCTCCGTCGGCCTGGTGGAAGCGGAGCTCAGAGCTGTGGCGCGTGAGCCTTTTGAAGCAGCAAGTCCTAGGTGTGCAGGGGCTCTGGCCTGTTGTCTGCCTGCCGCTGAGCCTTGTCTGCAGCGGTTCGTTCTCTGCGCGCAGGCAGACCGCAGCAGCGAGCCCTTTTCCCGTCCGCCACTTCCAGATCCTTTACCCAGGTTGTATTCCAAACGCTGTAAATAATCCCAATTTTTAAGCTTTTGTGCTCAGTATTTTAGAATGGGGAAATGAGGGTTTGAGGGTTGTCTCCGGGGCTGGGTGGCGGCGTGGGAGCAGCGTGTGCTGCCTGCTCCGCTCAGAGCCGGCGGCAGAGAGCAGTGTTTCTTCACAAGTGGGAAGGGAGGGAAGGCGCAGCGCCCGCTCTCCGGCACAGCTTTTCTGTCCTTCCCTGGGAACTAAACTCACCCACAGCCGTGCTTCCACCCGCTGCCGATACTGGCGAATCGGGCTGCCCCCTTACTGGGGACATCCCGCTGCCCTGCGGTGTGGACGACAGCCGAGATGTCCCGTTTTCCAGTTAAACTGTTGTTCCACCTCCTCCAGTGCTCTGTGTTGTGGTTGAAGTGTAGCACTGACCAGAGCCACGCTCCTTCATTTAAGTCGGTAGGGGTATCTGAGGGGTGTTGATGTGTGCATTTCTTCCACGAGTGTTTTAATCACCTCTTATTTTGAAGAGGGATGGAGAAAATGCCTATGGCAGAGAGTGCTGCTGTGAGACAAACATGGCACTGCTCCCCACCTTGCCGGATGCTGGGGGGAGCTGCCTTTCCGATCACCATCCCTACGTCTGCAGGCTGCCTGGGTGTTTGGCTTCTGGCTTCTGGCTGGGAGCAGCTGGCAGGTGCTTTGGGGTGCTGGGGGCCTGCGTCTCGCAGCCTGTCTGCAGTTGTTGGATTGCGTTGCCCGTCCCCTGCAGCCTGCCCTGCCTGGCGCAGCCGCAGCCGCAGCGCGCGAGGCCTCGCGAAGGCGATGGGGCGGAGGAGAGGCGGTCTGCGGGCATGGTGCAATCGTGACTGGGATCTTTTAACTTTGTGGTGTTCAGCAGTTTAGTGTTGCAAAGAGTTCAGATACAGGCACGATTGATTTGTGGAAGGTGAGGAAGGAGGAAAGGTGCTGCTCCTTGCTGCTGGAGAGCCGCTTTGCGGGACCTGGCAGCGCGTGGGGACGTTGCAGCCTCTGCCTGCGCAGGCCACATGTTGAGCTTCTGCCCGCGCGCTCGCCAGCCTCACCGGAGGAGGAAGGCACCGGGGCAGGGGTCGGGGTCCACACGTGTGGCAGGTCAGGGCAGCCTCCGCAGGCGTGTTTTGCCCTGTGTCCTCACCGGGTTTAGGAGAGAGGAACACGCTGTTGCAACGCGCTGTTAGTGTTCACGGAGGGAACGGCGAGCTTGGTTGTACAAGGGGTCTGCTTTAAGGGCTCTCTGTGCCTTTGCAAGGCGAGGCATTGGTCTGCAGCCAGCGGTCATTATTTCAGCATTTTGCAATAAAAGATAATAGAATAACGATTTATTTCCCTGGGCTGATGCAGTAATGTCTCTCTCCGTTATCCCTTCCTGACAGCCTGTAATTACAGTAAACGGTTTCCCTGGGACACTGTGGTAATGAGTTTTTAATAGAAAGATTAACCTAGCTTTAAATCCTGTCCCGGGGAGGTGACCTGTGTCCTGTACCTGCCCTCAGGTACGGGCCATCCCCGTCTCCCTTCCCTGCGGCAGGAGGCTTTCCAGCTCCCTTGGCTTTCCCGGCGTGAGGCTCACCATGGCCTGCTGTACGCTGAGGGCATGCCAAAATCCGGCTGTTACAGGGTCTGCAGCCTGCGAGTTAACTCTGGAAGACAGTCAGTAACAAAAAAAAGGGCGGGGGAGAAAAACCAGTTAATTATATTTGAGATTTAAGGAGGTCAAGACTTTGAGCCGTGACAGGTCACTTGCCACGAGCTGCTGCCTGTAAGTTTTAATGGATGTTCTGGTTGCACCCCTGGCTGTCCAGGTGCCACAGATGTTGCTCTGCCTGCATCTACTGCCGCCAGCTCTGAAATTCCTTTTTTCTCTCCTTTCCCATCCCAGACTGTTTACTTCCACACCTCCTTGAACCACCCTGGCATCGCCGCTGTTGTGGAAGTGGTGGTGACGGCCAGGAAAGGGGATGGCGACCATCAGAATCTCTCCTGTGGCTTTGGGCTCATCCCGCTCTTCGGCAGTGGGTCGGATGCGACTGACTTGGCCGCCGAGGACAAAGCGTAGGTCCCACTGCCACCGCATCGTGGGGCGTGGTGGGAACTGGGGTGGTAATGTGCACGGCTGCTGAGGGGGTTGAAAGGGTGGTCCTGGGGCTGCAGAAACCAAGCCAGCATTTAGAAACCTGGAATTCTTCCCTATTGGGGAAGCAACAATGGATTTGTAAGTGATGCTCGTCCTTTCTCTAACTATTCTAGAATTTTGATTTCCCTGAAGGATAGGGTTTTACTGCAGGTGCAGGGTGGGAGGGTGGTTTCTTGCTGGTGAGCAGAGGCGTTGTGGAAGATGATGTGCTTCAGGGTGGATTTACTGACCACTGCAGGTGTGCGCTCTGCTTTTCAGACTGAAGCTGTACCATGGGACGCCGCGTGCCTTACTGCACCCACACTTCCAGGACCCTGTGGAAAGTAAGCGGCAGCAAGGCGTTGCATCTTGCTCCTTTCTTGGCTGCTTCTCTCACCCAAATAAATATCGTGTGTGTCTGGTCAGTGTGGTATGTGGTCCGTGCCCTGGTAGTGCCAAGCAGATGTGCCCTACTGCCAGCTGGGAAGAGCCCGGCTGGGCACACACAGGTTTTTACTTTGCTCCCAGCACCTGTGTTCATGGATAATGATTTCTTCAACAGTGGTGCCACACAGCTGTTTCACTGGGTTTTGGTCATTTTGGGATGTTTTCTCAGAGAACAAATACCTAACGGTGATGGAGAAGAGCCACCTACAGTACGCCCTGAAGCCCCACCAGCCCCTGGAGACAATATTTCACCTTCTTCCTGAAAACCTTCTGGTATCCGGGCTGCAGAACATTCCTGGCTTGCTGCCGGCACGCGGAGACACAAGTAAGGGCTCCTTCCCTTTCCCTACTGCCCGCGCTGCTCGGGCTGAGGGCAGCAGGTCCCTGGGGAGGCTGCGGGCAGGGCAGGCAGGGCACTCGCATGGGGTTTCTGGGAGCACCAACGGGTTCTCTGCAGCGCTGCCCCTCGGCACGAGCAGGCCGGGAGGCTGCAGCCCTCGCATTCATAGCTCATCCTGAAAGATGTCAAAAAGGCTTCGGTCTGTTCTCCTTGCGTTAATTGCTTTGCTCCTGGGAAGCTGCTAGGGATAAATGATGGTTGATTTAATTACAGTCGTTCAGCAGAGTCTTCAGAGAAGCCCTTGCAGCTTGCTTAAAGTTGTCTGCCTCAGTGGTGGGGCTCAGGGTCGCTGGGGGTCTGGCAGGTTCGGGAGGACGAGCTCTTCCATGCTCAGCTCTCATTAATCTTTCCCTGTGGACAGCAGCCTTGCTGTTCGAGCTGCTGCAATTAAAGTTATGTGATCTGAAGATTCAGAGGGTAACAAATACTCTCAGTTCTGCAGCTGAATTATGCTTCAGCTTCCTGCCTAGAAAACCCTAGCACTAGCCATTCTGGGGGTTGTAACTGTCCGTGTTAAAGCTGAGCGAGGTCTCCAAAGCAGCCGAGTCCCTGGCTCTGCTGAGACCAAAAGCAGAAGAGGGGAGAGCCGGTGTTTTGCACCACAGGGCAGCTCAGCACTGCAGCAGCAGTGGCTTTAGGAAATAAATGGATTGCATCCACTGGTTCCAAAGGCATTGGGTGTTTCTGGGTCTCTCCCAGGTGTAAAGACGTGTGGCTGCTGCCTTGTCTTTTCAGGTGACTGCTTGCAGAAACCCCGGCTGATGAAGCCAGTTACCTGCTATCTGGAGAGGCTGGCTGTCTGGCTGTACCCTTCCTTGGAGGAATTTGAGGAAGAACTGCTGGACTTGCTGAACAGCGATCGCCTACTTCAGGTAGTGCCAATGCAGTTACAGCAGGGGAGAGCGCAGCGCGTGAGCAGTAATGCTGCTGTTTTGGTTGTGAGCAGAGTGAAAATGTTCAGATACACGGCACTTGTGTATTTGTTTCACTTGGAGTCTTTTTTTTTTTTTTTTTTCCTCCTGTTGAAGCCTTGTGCTTGCTTTACTGCTGGATTAGCGCACAGGTGCTCTATGTTGTGTTGGTTTGAACACCCAGACACCAATAAGCAGAATTTGGATTTGCTCTGCTGTGGAAAATGCAAAGATAAGTCGCAGTGCTCATCATAGTGTGTCTCTTTAGGAACGAAGCGCTCGGTGCGCAGTAAGGACCGCTGGCCAAGTCCTCCTTTATTTGCCAGATCTGCACCATCTCTGCTATAAAGACAAAATATCTGAATATCCGTCAGCCACTGGGGGGTGGGTCCCGTTTTTTTGAGTTTCTGACAGATTGCCTGAATTTCCCTGGCCGCAGGTGGCACGGGGAGGGATGCTGAGCCACCTCGTGCCGCCTCGCTGCCTGAGCTGGAAAACTTGCCTGTTGCAGGCTAATGCCACGCCGGACGGCGATGGGATGGTGGTTCGGGAGCGGCGGCTGCACGTCGGTGTCCACAATGGCCTGTGCTTCGTCCAGGCGCCGCAGGTGGCCGTGCTGGTGCCGGAGGCAGAGGCGGCGCGGGGCAGCCGCCCAGGGGTGTCGGACTCTGGAACCAGGTAAGGGGGAGACCCGAACGTGCTGCTTTCCTCCTGCCTTGGGCACTGCCCACAGCCGCTTCTCCATCCCGGCCCAGGGGCACAGATCAAGCTCTAGTCCTGAGGAGTCGCATCCATCTGAATGAAATGGTCCCTCACCCGTCGTTTGGGGTCTGCTTCCAGCTGGAATACGTCTTCTGCAGCTCGGGGAGAGCCGGCGGAAAGGTAGGGCTGAGTGTGCATGCACCTTGTCTCTGTCCCTTATTAAAGAGTGGAGACCTGCTGCAGGAGGAGCGAGACCTGCGGAGTAACTCCCTCCTCTGCCCCAGTTTTGCCGTCCCACACTCCTAAGAGGCAGCGGCTCCTTGTCCTGCAGCTGCACTGCCTAACAGACAGCCCTGCAAAGCGTCCAGGTGCTTTCTGCAGTGCTGTGCAAAATATCCTGCAAATGGGTTTATTGAATCGCTTTGATTACACGTGGCTGCGTTTCTCCACCATGCATACGTATGTGGAGAAATGTCGCCTGCAGCAGTTAGCTGTGTTTTGGCAAGCTGCTTTGGAAAATTTCAGCTTTTTTTTTTAATTTGCAAAAGACTTTTCTTTAGAATTTAGCACTTATGCCAAAAAGAAGTTAACCTCCCATGTTAATGTTAATTTTTTTTTATTTTCTGAAAGCTGAAGTTCATCTGGGAGCTTCAGGCTGTGTTGTCCAGACCTTAAAGCCAGAAGTCTCGGTATTGACTGCAGAGACCGTGCTCGCTAATGCCTACTTATCAACCATTTAACCAGTTACCTGTGTATCAGTTTAACCTTTCTGCGGGTTAAACTCATCTTAGCGAGCAGTTCCCAACCCTCCAGAGATCCTTTCTTTTCCACCCTTAGCCCATAGGTCGAAGGTGATGGGTTTGTTGGGAGTCCCTAATCGTCCTGTTAAGACGCTCGTTGAAAATGCAGCAGGCGTCCTCTCTCCTTAGAACTGTCTGGAACAAAATTCAGGGGAAACCGGGTATTTATAAAGTGGGACACGTGTGCCAGGCGAAGGGGATTTGTGTTGGCGGGAGGAGGAGAAGCTGAGTGGTGCTGTTGGAAATCAGGTGTTGGGTTCGACTCCTTGAAGAAGCTGAAACCCAAGGACCCACAGGGATTTTGGGCTCTTTGGCTCTGCTGGGTGCCAGGAGCGCTGGCTGGGGCAGAGGCGAAGCCGGTTCCCTGAAGCACAGCTCTTGGGCAGAGCAGCTAATCCCAAAGCCGCTTGTGCTGATCGCAGTGTCCTCTGCGCCATAATTAGCAGGCTGCCAGGGTGACTGCGGGTGCTGGTAGAGATCTCTCGGTTTGCTTCTGCGCCTCTCCTTCAGTTTAAGGGGAGGCTACGGATGCGCCTGGTAAGTGGAAGCCTTTACACTGCCTTTCTCGTCTGCCGGGGTGGGGGGGGTCAAACATAAATCCCTTAATGCAGCTGCTGGAGTGAGGGGTTACAGCCCTTTGGTTGGCTGCTGGTGTCTTTGTCTCAGCCTGCGTGTGCTAAATATATTCAAGGGATGAAAACCTGTTATTTTTGAAAGCGTTACATAGTGCTTTCATGTTCTATCAGCGTTGTGTTGTGTTGATCCATAACACAGAGGTGTAGTCCCTGGTGTCACAAAGTACCCGTGTGAGAAGAGTGGTGTGGGGTTTACAGGGAGACAGTGGGGTTCATAGCTGCCTGCAGCTGCGGCCGTGGCTTGTGGTCTGGCTTGAGGAGGTGAAATCACGCAGGAAGGTGCTAGTTCTGCTCGCGGTGCTGCTGGCAGAGGGGAAGAGAAGCAAAGCTCGAAAGCCTGCAAGCCGGCTCAGTGTTCTTTCACTGAGAGGTCTCGTTATCCTGAGTCTTCTCCCTGGGACCAGCACGTCCCTCTCCATCAGAGAAGTGTGCTTGGTCATCCTCGGAGCCTGCAAAGGGATGGGAGCAGAAAGGTGTGGTCGGTGTGGGGGAAAAATGGATGTAAAAAGAGAAATGAGGTGCTGGGAAGTGCTGTCTCTCCAGAATAGGCTGAAAGTGGAGGGAGTGGGGGTGCCTGGCACTCACCATGCTCCCTCCCGCTCTTCCCCCAGGCCCTGTCTGGCAGCGCCCGTGGCGAGGCAGCCGACATGCGCTCGGTGCGCTGGGCTGTCTGGAGCCCCGTCCCGGGTGCCAGCGAGGCGGAGGTGGTTCTGCCCCTGCGTGGTGGTGCCCGCCGCAGCCCCTGCCAAACCTTGGTGTACCGGACCCCGCCGACCGGCAGGAGCTCCCGCCGGGTAAGCTCTTGCTTCTGCACCGCAAATACACGGGGGTGCTGCTGTGCTTGGGCGGGCTTGCCGCTGGAGAGGCTCTTTGCCAAAACCTTTGTAAGCGCCCAGGCAATGGAGAAACTCTCCGCAAATCTGCAAGTAAACGAAGAGGCCTGGGAAGAGGAGGGTGACAGTGAGCAGGGAGGGGGAATGGGGGCAAAATAAAGCCGAGATGCTAGGCTATGCGGGTTGCTTTCTCTTGCTGGCGAGGTGGATGGGTGAAATCTTAAACTGGGTGGCAGTGGGTGGCGTTGGCAGGTGTGTGTCTCCCCAGGGACAGAGGCACTTGGTCAGAAATTAAAGTACAGCCCCTTGCTAGCTCAGCCTCTGGCTTGCACCATGGTTTCTCTGGCTGCAGGGCAAGGGAATTGTCTCTCAGAGGTACGAGGGAGTCTGCGTGTAGCTTGCTGTCTGAAAGTATTTCCTTTCCAATTTCAGGGGAAGCACGTGGAGTCTGGGACTGTCCAATTCCATGTCTCCACCGATTCAGAAGAACATCTTGTAACTGCTGCGGAGATCCTACGTAAAGACAGGGACGAGTCGGAGAAGCCTCCTACGCCATCGCTGAGTGAGTGTTTTCCAGATTGCTGACATTTAAAATAGAGTGTGGCATTGGTGTCTGCTCAGCAGAAAAAACACGACTTCAACAAGTTTCAGTGAGCTAGCTTATGAATTACCAAAGTGAAGCAAGTTCCACTGAGTTGAGTTCAGCTCTCGCTCTTTAACTTGCAAAATTCTCCTGTAATCGTAGCACTGAGGCTCCGACGCTCAACACCCAGAGCAGCCGCGCAGGCGCGGCAGCTGCACCAGCAGCACATTGCTCTGCCAGCGCCGCTGCTCGTCTCTCTGGACTCTGAATCCTCCCAGACGTTGAGGACAGGAGAGAGGGTGATTATAGGCTGAGGAAGAAAATAAAAATAATAATCTTGCAGCACTGCTGCTCAGGGAGCATGACAGCGGCACAGGTTCGATCGGCGTGCGCAGGCTGTGCCGGCGCCTGGCTGGGGAAAGCCAGGCTGCGTGTGCACGTGTACGTATGGCTGGCTGGCTTGTCTGGTGGTCTTGTCTGGCGGTCAAGGTTTCAGCCTGTCTGCTGTTTGTGTTGGAGGTGGAAAGGAAACTGCCCTTGGCTTGGGTTTGGACACAGAGCTGAGTCAATGCCCTGGGCTGCTGGAAATCTCCACCTTGTTTCTGTCTGATCCCCTCTTTTGTGATCGGAGTGAGACAAACTCCCCTTTCCTCTGCAGCATCGCTCCTGCTCTGGTTCCCGTGCAGGCCTTGGTCTGGTGCCGCAGGTACTGACAGTGTTTAAATGTGTTTTACGCGCTTGTCCAGCTCCTCTGGTGAGCCGGTAGCTGCGGTGCCCGCTGCAGTGGGAGCCCGTTCCTGTGCTGGTTCTGGTACTGCTGTGCCTTCCACGAGATGGCAGTGGCACCGTGGCTTTGCCGTGGCAAGTCCTGGCTTTCCGGCAGCGAGGTGCAGGATTTACTGGTGTAAGGAGCTTTACAGCAGAGAGCTTCGTGGGTGAAATGAAGGGACCTGGCAATGCTGGGGATGCGCTGGCTGAGGCTCTCTGTGACATGGCTGCATCGTTGCTGGCACCTTCCTGGCGCTGTGTGAAAGGTTTTCCTGGACGCCTTTCAGCTGGCGGTGGCCAGGGTGTGGAGGGAGGTGCGGTGCGGTGAAGGGAGAAGCGAGCACATGCTGATGGTGAGCTGGCATGCTCCAGCTTGGAGTGGGTAAGGTGCCTGGCAAGGGGGGGGGATGCTCTGGCAGTGATTTTGGGGGTGAGCTGTGTGGGGTTTCCCTGGCTCTAGGGGGCTGGCGGCACTGGGGAGAGCTTAGGAAGCATGGCAGTGGTCCCAAAGCTGTGCCACGAGGTGAGTGGCCGCACGTGAGAGCCAGCCCATGCCCTGAGCTGCTGCAAAGAGCATTTTGTGAACTTTTTGTAGTGCTCTACCCATCTGGCCAGGGGAGGTTGAGCGCATCATCTGCTGGCTCAGCTGCTGGTGGTGCTGATGGTTCTGTCTATCATCTCTTCACCAAAGACCAAAGCTATCTGAACTGAGAGAAAACAGTATTTTAGACGTAAGGGAGACAGGATGCTTTCCTCTGTACAGCAGTCAGCATGAATAGCTGGAATATACATGGCTGTGAAAGCAAAATAAGGTCTCAGCGTCATGTGGATGCAGAGATGGAACATCTGTGCCCCTGCTCTGCTCCGAGGGACCCGTGGCTCAGCGGCACAGCGAGCTCAGCTGTGCTGGCACACGAGCTGAGCAGCCAAATATAAACACGATAAAGCTCGTACCGTTTCGGGGCACGAATGCATGAACAGATGAAGGGAGTGACAAGAAGTAACGGAGGAGCGATGAAAACCTTAAGTATCCTAAAACTTTCACGTCTCATTAAGCATCCCGCTTAGGCAGCGCCTCATGGCCGTGGGGGAACCGCAGCGCTGTGTGAGCGTGGAGGAGCTGCCTTTTACAGCAGAGTTAGCTTAATTCCCAGCAAAATAACAGATTAAATCTGCAGATGTGCTATGTGCCACCCCCAGGCAAGACTCTTATTTGAAAAATAAGTCAAATAAGTGCTTGAGAGATGGTAAGGCACCTCAATAAGCTGGTCCCACCCCTAAAAAGAAAAAGGGCAGGCGGGAGGTGGAGGGGGCTCGCTGGAGGGCGCAGCCGTGGTGGCAGGGCCTGGGGGTGACAGCTCTGCTACAGCATCTCTCCCATCCCTCTCCGCAGATCTGCCGGCCTTGCTGAGAACGGCAGCCTCCCCACGGGGACCGGGGGTAAGTGCTGCGTGTGCCAGCGGACGCGGGCGGTGGGCAGCGGTGTTCCCGAGGGATGGCCTGTGTGCTGGGGACTTGCTCCTGGTCCTGTCCTCTGCCAATTTTCCCAGCTTGCTGCCACCAAGAGGCATGGAGTGTCCTGCTCAAATCCACCTCCTCCGGGGCAGCAAAATGGAACCTGCATGTAATGTGCTGGGCAAAATTCCCTGAGCTCTTTTCGCACCACAAATGCATTTTTAAGGGCAGTTCTGGGTTTTGACAGCCCGGATTTGCTGGGTACCATTGTCCCTGGCACATGCTGACAGTGAGGCACGGTTTCTTCGTGCAGAGCTACTGGGATTTAAGGAGAGCTATGAATAGTGAGATCTCTTTATGCTTTTTTATATCTTGATGCAGGGATCAGTGCTCACAAATATTTTTGATGAAATGAAATGCTTCATAAGACCGCATTAAGCAGTTTGATCTTCCTGCTGCATTTTCTCATTCCTCCCCTTGCTGGGGAAAGCGCAGCAGCTAAATAGGAAGCAGAGGTGCGAACCCTTGAGCAGCTGAGTTGGGATGCCAGAGCACGCGGCATCCGAGCTGCCGTTAGCAAGGAGGGGCTGCTGGCCTGCCTCGCTGCGGGGGTTCCCGCAGAGCGGGGTGCCACGGAGGGCCGCTCCCCGGTGCGGGGCTGCAGGCACTCACGCTCACCGCTCTCCCGCCAGCTGTCGGTGTCCCAGCTCTCAGCCCCGCCGCGGGGCAGGGGCCAGGCCCCAGCGCCACGAGGCTCTTGGCAGGAGGGGGGGATCACTCACCTGGAGGCCGACCTCGGCTTGCCGGACTCGGAGCGCTGCGCTAGTGACCAGCTGCGGGCGCTGCCCTTCGCCCCGCTGCAGGTGCCCATCGCCGCTGTGGGGCTGCAGGCAGGCAGGTGATGCTCGGCTGCCCTCCGCTCCTGCGTCCCCGTGGCCCGGCCCTCCGGGGTCCCCTGCGGCCACTTTCGTGTGGCTCACCCCTGTTTCTCTGTCAGCTCCCACACGCTGCTCTCCCGTGCCTCCCTGGCCCGCCTGCACACCGCCGGCTTCCCAGAGATCCTGGACCACAACCAGGAGCCGGTGGAAATCTCGGAGCCGGCAGACCTGGGGAGCTTCAGCCTGCAGCTGGAGGAAGCTGACGCTCTGCAAGGCAATGAAATAATCCTGCAGCTCCTGGCTTTTGGCAGGTGGGATGGCAGCTCTTCGTGGTGCCTTCTGTGGGTGGGTCCCAGTGGCCTCCCTGGGGGAAAAGTCCTTTCCCAAAAATCTGCCCCAGCTTGCTTCCCCACTTGAGCAGGAGGAGTCCCTGCAAAGCTGCCGCTTCCTCCAGTGCCTGCTGTGGAGGCAAAGCCCCAGAGGGTTTTATGATGATGCTGTTGTCCTTTCTGGGCACTCTAAAATCATATTCCAATTTTTTACTTACTGTATCCATTAGCCATGGTGTGATGTCAAAGCTGGTTAATGCATGGGTTCTCCAGAAATGCATGTGGAGTTGAGAGAGTTGTCACCCATGGGGGTGGTTTTGGCTGGATAAGGCCCCACTTATGCTTTTTCAGTGGATGGCAGTGTGCTGTGCAAAGGTAAAATGCTGCCTTTGTTGGGCTCCTCCGCAGCATATGGTGGGAGACAGCTGGAATTAAGAAGCTTTTTGGAAAGCTAAGGCAAACCATATGCCCACTGTCTTCAGAGAAGTCCAAATACTTGTGATGCTGCCGCTCCTGTCTTGTTCTGCCTCTCGGTGCGTGCCAAACGCACAAGGAGCTCATGATGGGGTGGCAGTGCCGTGCCATGAGCTAACCCAAACCCCTCTCTTTCCCTCAAGGGATGGCTGGGACAGCACAGAAGGGACGTGGCCGAGGACAATCTTCCTGACCTTCCAGTTCTATCGGTTCCCACCAGTCACCACGCCGCGGCTGCAGCTGGTCAGCGTGGATGAGGGGCCAGCGGCCAGGCTGGCTGTGCCAGCCCAACTCCTTGTCCGGGTGAACAAGGACGGGACTCTCAGCACTGGTAAGCTCTGGTTTTAGCATCCTTGTGCGGCTGCTCCTTTTCTGTCAGTCAGATTTGGGCTTGCCTCGGGGCTGAGGGATGCACCGGTGTCTGCTGTAACAGCAAACATCTGCTAGTTTGCATGGCACATCATGAAAAACGCTCAACATGTCCAGCATTTGAAGTAAAACACTGGTAAGCGTTGGTGGCGTGATTTGCATGTCGAGGCTGCTGGCTCCGGCTGCAGCTAGGTGCCTTTGAAAAGAAAGGCAACACATGGGAGCACAGTGCCTGGAGTGAGCGGCTCTGATCCTCCTGGATGAACGCGTTTTGTTATTTCTTTCTGTGTATTATTAAATTCTGATCCCAAGAGACACCACACACTTTTGGCTGATGAAGCTCCTTCTCCACGTGGAGCTGTTAACGGAAATGAGAGCAGGGTCCACACAGTGTTTCAGTGGGAGGGTGCCAATCCCGGGGGCCTCAGACGTTACTAATTGACCAACAGGTTCATTAAGTGGAGGAGAATAGGCATGTGAGCAGGCAGGCTTCTCCGGAGCAGAGGAATGCCCTGGCTGGTGTGCTGGTGCTGGCAGAAACTCCGTTTCCCTGACAGTGCCTCGTGTCTCGCAGGAGCACCGGGCTTGCAGCTGAAGTACATGGTGGATCCCGCTTTCCTGCGACCTGGGGAGCAGCGCTGGTTTGTGCGGTACCTGGCTGAGCACAGCCTCCAGATTGACGTCTGGGATGGAGACTCCCTGCTCCTTGTTGGGTCTGCTGCCGTTAAACTGGAGGTACCGGTTAAATTGAAGGCCTTTCCCTTTCAGCCTTCGTGGCTGCTGGTGGTGGAGCCCCCCTGCCTGGCCTGCTGTCCTTCGTGTTAAGGAAGAGTCTGACTGTTCCTTTGGTCCCGTGTTGAGATGCTATTGCATTGCCCTCGCGTCTGTAGTAACCGAGCTGCTGTCAGCCCCTCCGTGTAACCGAGACTGATGTCAGCCTGACAAGCCCCTAATCGCAGGATTTGTCATCTTCTCCTTGAAAGGGATGGCAAAACATTAACTTTTTTCCACTTCCCTGGAACTCCTGCAGTATTCTAGGACTAAAGCCCCAGAGCTAGGACATCCAGAGACATCCTTACCCAGACCACTTAGCCCCTCAGAGCTGACTCCCCCGGTAACTTGTTACCCCTTGCTTGTCCCCAGCCCCTGCTGCGCCAGGGCCGGGCGGCCGTCAGGACCCACCATGAGCTGGAGGTGGCCACGACTGAGTATGAGCCGGACGTGACGGTGATGGGCCGGGAGGCACTGCGGCACGGCGCCCTGCGGCCCCTTGGCGTCCGCGTGGCGGTGAGGGGCCGCCTCCACCTCTGCCTGGCCAACGTCGGTAAGAGCCCGCTGCTTGCGTGGCTGAAAGGCTCAGATGCGGCACTGGCACCCCCGTGGCACGCGCCCCTCGCTGGGTACCTCTGGTGCTGGCCAGACCCCCCGTCCCAGCGCCAGCCACGTGGCTCTGGGCGCTGTGGGCAGAAGCACACAGCTCCTGGTTGTGCTTGCAGTCCCTGCTCGGCTGGAAGTGCCGGCGCAAGGCGGCGGGGAGGCCGGTGGTGTGGGGACGGTGCGTGCAGTTAGGTGCTAGCCAACAGCGTGGGGCTGCAGAGAAATGAGCAGGGCTAGCTGAACGGAAACCATGCTTTTAAGAATGTTGTTCTTCCCAGAACCTGCTGGCTGCTTTTATTTTGTATATTTAATTCTCTGTCCTATAAATGTGCAGTGACTCCAGGTTTTAAAATCTTATCTTCAGAAGAAAGATTAGCTCCATTATAAGATATCTTAAATCGTCATTTCCCTGCTTTGCCTGCAAAGGGACGATAAGCTCCTGGGAAGGAGAATCTGAGATTCACAACCCAGGGAGAGGTTTAACTTGCACCCTGCAAAAGAAGAGGGAGAGAGGGGGCAGAGATGCTGCACTCAGACAACAGCCACCCTTTGATTGTTTTTTCTCCCTGGCCTCTTTTTTTTTTTTTTTTTTTTTTTTTTTTTTTTAATTTCAAAATACTGTTGTTAAAAACACTGCTGAAGAGCTTGGTGCCCCTGCTCAAAGGCTGGGGATGGCATCTGTAGGCTGGGTAGGTACCCGGCAGGGGTTTAGAGCCTTGTCCGGCTCTGATGGCAGCAGGAGTGGGGAGACACGACGGCGTGTGACCGTCCCGACGGCAGTGTCGCAGCCCGGGGGTGGAGAACGCAGAAATGAACCCCGGAGCTGGTGCGGGGCTCAGCGGTGACTCGCTCGAGATGGTGCTGTGCTTATGATGCCGCTCTGGCTCTGAGCGCATGGCTGGATGGCGGTAACGGGGCTTGCAGAGTGGTGTCAGCAACCAGATATTTGCTCCTGCTTTTTCAAATTGTCTGTAAAGAGCTGCAGTGAGATTAAAAATCTGCAGTAGATCTTATAACAATGAGAACCATATGGTTTGTGCTCATCCCTGTCTCCCCTCGTGGCAGGCCACCCATGTGAGGATATCCCAGGGCAGCCGCCATCCCCACTGCCGTCCCGCTCCCGCATCGCGCCTGCGCTGGATGGCGCTGGCAGCGTCCTGGCTGGCAACTGGTTCTCCCTGAACACCGCCGGCGGTGAGTCCTGCCGGGCGGGGGCTCGGCCCGTCCCCCTGCGTGGGTTCGGGTTGGCAGGGTCTCTGCCGCTGCAGTGCTGGTGCTTTGCCCCCACTCCCGGGGTGGCTGCCCCCTCCGGCGCTCCCCTTCCCGGCCCTGCAGCATCACGGGGGGCCATCGGGGCCGTGCTAATTGGGAGTCCCTCGCTGGTGCCACGGTGCTCTGTCCCCGCAGGCGGGCGGGTGTCACGGGCGCGGAGGCTGGTGGAGGTGGACAGCGAGCTGGCGGCTGCGCTGCGTGGCCGCTGGCCGGAGGTGAGGCTGACCCCTCCGGCGGTCCCCAGCGAGGCTGCGGCCGCCCGCCGGCGCAAGCTGCGGCGCATGGCGCTGGTGCGGCAGCAGGAGGATGCTGGCGGTGGGAGGACCCCCCAGCTCTCGGTGAGGAGAGGAGTGCGGGGGGCTGGGGGTGCCGCAGGGGCTCCGGGCTGATGGTCCCCTCCTCCTGACAGCGCTGGCAGGAGCAGCACGCCCGCCACGTGCGGGACCTGCAGATCATCGATGCCTACCGGGAGCACACCAAGGGTGAGAGCATCTCCCGGATGCTCAGCCAGGCCGTCACCGCCACCCACACCGTGCGTGCCGTGCTGGGGACGGCTGAGTTCTTCGAGTTTGCCCTGAAGAACCCCTATGCTGTCCAGCACACCGTGACCATCGAGGTTGACCACCCCGAGCTCAGGTGGGGGTCAAAGTAGGGTCTCCTACGTGTGCGTGGGAAGATGCTGGGGTAGCACCAGCTCCTGGCCAGTCCTCACCAGTACCTCTGCTGCTTGCTTCCCCAGTGTCATACTGGACCCGAGGGAGTGGCGCCACTTCAAGGAGCTGACCAAGAGCGTTACACCAGTGGAGGAGGAGATGTTCCACCTCCGTGATGACCTTAGGCCTCAGGTCTACCTGCGCCCCAATGAGACCGTCCACATCCCCTTCAAATACCAGACCTTCTCCGCAGACCCTGCGGTCGTCGCAGCGCAGGTACGTGTGGGCCCCCATTTTGAGCTATTCCCAGTAAGAAGCCGTGGCAAACACAGCCTGCTCTTGCACCCCATAGGGGCCAACTGGGCTGGGCACTGGTGCCAATGCGGTTGCCAGCTCTCTGGGGAAGAGCGGGGCCGAGCGAACAAAGCACATCCAGGTGAGGGAGCTGAGTGAAAACGCTGCTCGAGGGGCTGCGTGGGAGGAGAAGCATCGCTTTTGGCAAACTCTGTCCCCGTGGCCCCCTGGGGCAGGTCTCCTTCCAGGTAAGCGGAGGGAAGCCCATTGCGCTCCTGCGGGTGAAGGTGGAGCCGCAGCCCCACGTGGTGGACCAGACCTTCCGCTTCTACCACCCCGAGCTCACCTTCCTGAAGAAGACCATTCGGCTGCCCCCCTGGCACACCCTTCCGGGTGAGCCCGCGGCGTGCCTGGCGGGGGCATGGACTCTTCCTCATTAGTCAGTTTAAGTGGTTCCTAGGAGCCTTCCTGGAGGGGCGGGTGGCATCCAGAGAGCTCATCTCTGCCTCCTCGCGCTTTCATGGCCTTGAGCTCCTTGCTTTCTCTTCATCTGCCTGCCTGCATTAATTTTACACTTAATTCCCTGCACCAGTACGCCCATGTAGTTCGCTGGTAGCCCAGCGTAAGGGATTCTGGTCTGTGGCTGCGTGGGTTGCAGAGTAGCAAGCACAGAGAGAAAACGCTGAATACAGGTTCATCTTGGTCTCTCTCCTCTGCAGGTGCGCCCGTGGGGATGCCGGGGGGGGAGCCTGAGATGTTTGTTCGCTGCAGCGACCCTGACATCATCTGCGAAACCAAAAATATGGTACTGGTTGTGTTTTGGCGTTGGTCTGTCCCTTGTTGTTCTGCTGTGGGCTGTTTTCATGGGCAGAGAAATGCCTTGCGCCCACAGAGCATCCCTGTTTGTCAGCCCGTGGTAGCGAGACGCTGGCAGCGATGAAGCCGGAATTACCCTTTGTTCCCAGTTAAAAGGAGCCGCATTGTTTTTGCGGTTGAAGCAGAAAGTTGCACCTTACCGCATCGTGCAGCAGCCTGTGCTCCCGTGTTCTTTTGAGCAAACACCAGATGGTTAAGATGCTGGGGAAAAGCAGCCTTTTGTCGAGGGGTGAGATAGACCTTCTCCACTGCTCGGAGTACCAGCAGCCGCTCAGGCGTGCAGCGGGGTGCGACGTGTCCTCCGAGCGCACGGCACAGCGTCTGGGTGACGGCAGGGTGGTGGTGAGGGCTGTGCCGGGCTGGGGTGCGCTTTGGGCCAAGGCTAGCTGTCGCCTGCGTCCCTCCCCAGCACCGCCCTTGCTTTGCGATGCCCAGTAAAGGCTTCCTGGGCTTGCTCTGCAGCTGGGGGAGGTGGAAAGGAAAAAAACTTGGGCACATATGTGCAGATGGCAGCGAAGGGTAGTTGCTAATTGCCATTGCAGAAATGCGTTAGTAGGGTAATTGGATTACGGCTTGTTAGAAAACTTGGGGAAAATTTGCCAAAATTTGATTACAGATGCAGACCTGGAATGCGATAGTCATTTGTATCCTCTTTTGTAATTAAAAATACTGGAAGAGCTCAGCCAAGCTGTATAATAACTTAATAACATAGTTTAACTGGATGCTGGAAGCATCTGCTTTCCTAAGTGGGTTGGTGGCGGGTGTTTCTGTTAATGGGAAGGAAACCCTGGAGTCCTCATTAGCCGGTTTGATCTCGAGGTTAACTGTTGGAGTGATGCTCTGATTTCTGCACGCAGGGGCCCGGGGAGCCGCAGGACATCTTCTTAAAAGTAGCCGGAGGACCAAGCCCGCAGATCAAAAAGTTCTTTGTTGCTATTTATACGTAAGTAGCAGGCCCCCCAAAAGTGAGGAACGCTAACCCCGCGCGTGCGGCAGTGCAGGGGGGAGCTCACACCACCCTTTCCTTGCTCGTGGCTTCCCAAGCCCGGCCAGCTTTGCTGAGCCGCAGAAAGCTGGGTGGGAGGCTTCCCAAAATGTTTGCAGCATAGGGCGTTATGTCATTCTCTTTTGCTCTAAATAATCCATGGCCAGAGTGTCTCTGGTGAGTGGGCTAGCGCCTTCTGACCCAGCTGGGCTGTCTCTGCATCGGGTGGTGCTTCAGGAGCGGGTGGGACTGAAATGGGTTCCTTAGAAGAAGCCGTTGGCGAGCCCTGTCCGTCCCTTTGCCGCAGGGACGCCTGGCTGGCGGCGCCGGTCCAGATCTGGCAGTTCTACCTGCACTCGCTGCAGCGCCTGGACGTCAGCTGCACGACCGGGCAGCTCACCCGCCTCTCCCTGCTGCTGCGGGGCACCCCGGCCCCGCGGAGGGTGCGGGCCTACACCTCCCACCCCCAGGAGCTGGAGGTAACCCCCGCGGGCGGGTTTGGGGCTGGCCAGGTCGTTCATGGCGGTGGGGAGTGGGGGGCTGGCCTGGAGCAGCCCAGTGAAATCCCCTCGGGAGAGGGGGAGGCAGCCCACTCGGAATTATGAACAGTTTGCTGCCATGAAGTGTTTATGATAATTATCTTTTGATTAGAGCTGTCAAGTGTAGGATCATTGACATGAAACCTCAGAGGGCAAATTATCCGCATTAATGAGACCATCTAAAGACTTCACAATTTCTTTAGAATTTGTTTGGCCGTAATTGCGAATATGAATAATAAAAGGCACAAAAACTCCATCCCTGTCCCGTAAACAAAAGCCAAAGTCTCCCGGGGTGAAGGCTGTGAGGGGAGGGAGTCCCCTGGCTGCGGAGAAGCTGGCTCTCCCTGAGCAGCTCTTTGCTTTCCTGACCCGGAGCCGGTCGGTCCTGGTGTGTTCGCGTAGGTGGGATTCCGTAGTGGTGGCGTAGGCGTGCAGGTTTTGAAGAGCAGTCAGGTCTGGTTTGTACTCCAAGGTGGACGCTGCGGAGGTGCGATGGGCCACCGCAGGTGCCTGCAGCTCCCAGTGTTGGCTTCCACAGGTGGATCCAGACGGCGCCTTCCTTCTCCCCGCCAACGGCATCCAGGACCTGTACATCGGCGTGAGGCCTCGGCGAGCTGGCAGCAGGTTCATCTACCTCAACTTGGTGGACGTGGAGTCCTACCAGCTGGTGTCCTCCTGGCTGCTCTGCCTCTCCTGCCGGCAGCCCCTCATCTCCAAGGTACAGTGGCTCTCGCACCGGAAAAACACGGTGATGGTGCTAGACCGGCAGTTGTGGTCCAGCCGGTAGCCTGGGGCTGTCTCTTCCTTCTTCTTCTCTTTACTTTTTTTTTTTTTGTGAGCTTGCCACACTGAGTGCACATTTGGCCCTCCAGTACTTGAATGATCTCCCTGAAGACAGCAGTAAAATGTCTTTCAGGCTGTTTTGAAGGCAGTCCCACGCTGAGGAGTGCCAACTCTGAAGTATCCTGGTTGTGAAATTAAAGCTGGAGCATGCTGCTTCCTATTAGCACTGTGCTGGCGGAGGCTTTGCCTCAAAGATAGACAATTAGAATTCCTGGCTAATGTGTTCCTTTTAAAAATGTTTTCCTGAAACCCTTGGTACCGGGGAAAGTTCAGATTGGCATTTAAACCGATGCCCCAGCATCCTGCCAAGTGCCAGCCCGCCTCCGGGTGCTGCGGGGCGTTGGCTGAGCGAGTGCCACAGCTCTCCCTGTGGATGTCCATTAATTAGCTGGAGAATGAGCTGGCCTGTCCCAGCTGCTCCCCTGGCCCTTTGTCGTTCGGGCTCGTAATTACTTCTGTGAACGCGCTGGTGCCAGCGGCAGCGCAAGGAGGATGCTTTCAGTTGAAGGTGGTTTCTTCATACCTGCTGGTAGAGATCAGATGTAAGGGGTAGAAGGGGAGAGGAGGGGCTGTAGTGTGCCCCCAAAATGCCCCCACAGTGCCTTGGTGCTCTCTGGGGGAGAGCCCATCGTTCCACTCTGTGGTCTCTGCCATGCCTTGTGCTCAACCCGCAGGCGTTCGAGATCTCGCTCCCCGCAGGAGGCGGGAGAGGCTGCAACAAGCGCATCACCTACACCAACCCCTACCCCTCGCCCCGGCTCTACTTCTTGTGCACCAACCGCCCCGACCTCTTGCAGTTCAAAGAGGACTCCTTTGAGGTACGGCCTCCTGCCGCCGGTCCCGCCCTGACGGCCCCTGCCCTCGTCCGGCTGCACCACGCCACGTGCGGGGCGGTGCTCGGCGGGTGCAGGGCCCTGCTAGCCTGGGAAGGTGGGCACGTGGAGGGCTCTGCGGCGGGTTGTGCCACCTCTCCTCCCGCCCGCTGTCCTGCAGGTCGCTGGTGGGGAGGTGTACACCATCGGCTTGCGCTTTGCCCCGAGCCAGAGCGTGGGTGAGGAGGAGATCCTGATTCACATCAACGACCACGAGGACAAGAACGAGGAAACCTTCTGTGTGAAGGTTCTCTACCAGTGAGGCTGCCTGCCCGCCGCAGCGGAGCAGCTGGTCTCTGCACTGTCTAGCAGTGCTGCCTCGGGGACACGTGTGTGTCTCAGACTTCTCTCCGTGACGAGAGGTCACGAGCCCAGTCCCCTCGTAGTCACCTCGCCAAGCCTGGAGGTCTTGCTAGCTGTTGAGGTCCCTGGGCTTTGCCACGAGCGCCGGTGGTGCCACGCAGCTCCGTCTGCTCCAATCGGGGAGGGCGAATGTATCTGCTACCATGCAGGAGGTCTCTATTTTTGTTAAGCTTTGGTGTATTTTAGGCGTGTTGTAATCTTTTTTTAACTTAAAGTTTACAGATCTGATTCTACAGAATATTTTTGAAGTATTTTATATTCTACAGTGAGTTTTGCACATGCTGAAGCAATTTTTTTTTTGATTTTTAATACTTTTTACTCATCCTTGATCAATTAAACTTACTGTGCAGAGCTGGCAGTGTGGTGATGTTTTCTTCTGTGGGAGGTGGAAACCCTCGGCGTCCCCATCCTGCGGAGGTGAGTGCTGGGCTTGCCCTGCCCACCACTGGTGCTCTCAGGCCCATGGTGGGTGTCCCCTGCGTCACCCCCAATTCCCTGGAGCATCCCAGGGGTCAGGGCAGGGACTGCGGAGGAGAATGACGGGAAAATAAGGTGCAGGCTGACATGTCCAGGGCTGAGGGATGTTGCCCTCTTCCAGTGCCTTGTAACCTACTGAATGGCTCCGCTCGTGCCTCGCTGTTCACTCGCGGCCACCATGCACTGAGCTCACTTGTGGAGGGGGAAAAACCCAAAGAGGGGAGGAAAGAAGGCGGCTGAGGCTGGCAAATTTTGGAGGGGGCGTCCCTGCACCTCACCCTACCCCTCTGCCATGATGGGCAGAGCCGTGGCGGGCAGCCTGCGGCCCCCAGGAGAGGGGTGCCCCCGTCAGCGCTGCCCAGCCCTAGGGGTCCCGGGCTGATGAATTAGTAGCCCTGATGGAGTTGTGCGCCGAGTTCCTCTGCCTCCCTAGGACTGATCAGAAGTGACAGCTAATATTTTAAAAATTATTATACTGTCTGCAGCACAGAGAGGCCCTGAAGTTGAGTTATTAAAGTAGATTAGCTGAATAATTTTCATTACATTTTCATATAACAATATTTCTTCAGGCTCATGAATGAGCTGGTGCTGTACCCTGGGCCGTGTGTTGAGCACCAGGCGGTCGCAGCCACGGCGACGCGGTGTGGGCTGGGGGTGCCGACGTGGGGACTTGCGCTGAGGTGGCGTGAAATGCCGCTGGCCGGGAGCAGCCCGTGGGTACCAGCGTGTGAGCAGGGTGCCGCCAGCTCCTCTGCTGTGTGTGGCTGTGCCCTGGCTTCCACCCGAAATCTGCAAAACCAGCAAGGCCACTGAAGAAAAGGGGGTTGCGGGGACCGGGAGCCAGCTGGCAGCCTGGGGGTGCCCTTCTCCCTGTGTTTCCAGGGAGGCAGTGCAGGTGGGTGGCACGCAGCTGCTCAGATACCGGATCAAAGGCTCTGCGGCGGCTCCCTAATGGAGCTCGTTTGGTGCGGGTCAGGCGCAGGTTGCTGAATTGGCTGGAGATGAAGGCGGGAGCGCTCGGCACCGCTGCCGGGTCAGCCAGCCTTTGAAGGCTTTCCGTGGCTCCGCTGGATTCCAGTCGTGCTTTCCCTGTCCAGGCATCTGTGTCTCCGTGGCGTTTGTAGCTGTTGCTTGGAAGCATCCAGCGCGAGACTGGCTGCCCCGGGGCGATGCTGGGAACCTCGAGGGATGCCGGCACACGTGCCGCCGTGCTGCTGCTGCTGCTCCGGTGCCTTCCTCTGCCCTCCCCGGCTGCGAGAAGGCAACCAGGGCGGCTGTGCCGGGACGGCTCCCGCTCGGCTCCTGCTTCCACTGCTCCATGGGCTGCGCTCCCTGCGCTTTGCGGG
Source organism: Ardeotis arabs (assembly GCA_011801015.1). Lineage (NCBI taxonomy): Eukaryota > Metazoa > Chordata > Aves > Otidiformes > Otididae > Ardeotis > Ardeotis arabs. The sequence goes on from JAAGAY010147482.1 coordinate 23,061, forward strand.
CCAGCACTGGCATTTCCCAGTAGAAGAGCAGCTGAATCTGCTCCCAGCTGTATGCCTGGCCCAGCCCTACCCGTGCCTGTAGAAATGAGAAAATAAATTTAAAAAAGAAAAAAGGGAGATGGGTGCAGGAGATCCTGCACCAGCAAAATGCCCTTTCAGACTGGGAAATGGGCTCCCAGGATGCCCGGGCTGCAGCAGGGTTCTCCTTGAGCCCCAACATTTAAACTTTCCTTACTTTTCCCATGATGAGGACGAAGTTGTGACTGCCTGAGAAAGCCCTGATTAAACAAAGGCTCTCCATAATATTTGCTGGGAGCTTGCCAGCCTCGTAATGCGACATTACTGGGTGTCTTTATTAGCCGAAATGAGTATTTAGAGCCTCTGCCAGAGTGAAAGCTGATAGTCTTGTCTGACAGCGGCACCGCAGCACCACGCAGGCGCTCCTGCACCCTGCCGCACGGTCTCTGGGGTGACGAGCAGGAAGGTGCCATCCCTTGCAACAGCAGCACTGGGGAAAACCACCACTCTGTAAAAAATTCTGGGAATTCCTGAGGAACCTGGTGGGGCTGGAGGAGGAGGAGGAGGGCAGAGAAAACCCAGCGGCCCAGGGCAGCTGCCTGCAGGGCGGCTACCGGCACCGGGAGAGGTCTTTCCACGTAAGGAATCAAAAACCGTCGGTGTTATAATGCGTCACCCTGGCATTTCCAGCTGGAAGTGTTTTGGTTCTCAAGTCTGAAATGAGTTTTTATTTTGAAATGCATTATTCATTTTCTTTTGAAAGGTCAGAATCTGAATGAAACACTTTAATTCACCTGAGATGAATTTATTAGTTTTTGTCTTTGGCAGGCACACGGCACCTCAGGCTGCCGCGGGATGCGGCACACCGCGTCGGCAGCGCCGGGTAGCTCGTCTGCCTTTCGGAGTCCTGCTCTGCTCTCTTCAATACGTGCAATGCAAGACATCCTGTGTGTATGTATGTGTATGTATATGTATAGATACGTTATACGTGGTGACTGGTTTTTCTCAAGCTGTCTCTAATGAGGTTGCACAAACCATCGCCGGCTGAACAGCTCCCAAGCACCACACGTCTCTTCCTTTCTTAGCTGAACTATGCCTCACCTGGGAGATCCTGAGTGCCCTCCCCGGCCCCGTGGCCCCGGCTGCCCTCCGAGGAGAAGCCCTTCGGACGCACTGCAGCGTACAGGCGGAGGAGCCCCCGGCTCCAGGGCTCGGGCGATGGCAGAGCATCACACGGTGGGCAGCGGGCTCTTCCCGGGGCTCGCGCTGGGCTCGTGGGCAGGGCCGGGCAAACTGAGCCTGGGCTTTGCCCTCCCCTTTCCTCCGGACTGCTTTCCAGAGGAAAAAAAATCCAAAAAACAAAGATGTGTTGGCTGAGGCGCAGAGATGGCATCCCGGCTTTCCCGTGGTGCTGCCTGGACTGTGCCCGGCACCACCTGGCCCCAGCGTGGTCCCAACACCTTGACTTTTAGGAAAAGCTTTCTTTTAAGGCTTCATCTTCAAGGATCATTAATTTTTGTATCTGAGAAGGATGTGAACTCTGGTCCCTGTGGCTGCTGGTACTGGGATCGATGTGTGGGGTCTGGAGCCAGAGGCCGTGATTCCCGGTGCTCGTCCTCTGAGGGAATACGCGACGGAATGTTCGTTAGGCCAATTACGATTCTCTCTTGTCCCCTGGAAGTTCAGGCCCTGTACCTCCTGAGCAGAGGTCCCAGACGATCATCTGCAGAGGACAATCCCCGTTTGGTGACTAACCTGTAGCCCAAACCTGGCACAGCCGCCCCCGCGCTGGAGTTCGGGAGGCTGATTCCCCGTTTCTCCCACGCGTCTCCTGGAAGTGCACCACCGACTCGATAAAACCGGTGTAATGGTTACAAGACCCAGAGATAAAGCTGCTCTTAATGGATTTCTTTAAGATCAAGGCTGTCAAATACCAGGCTCAAGCTCCTTTCTACAACAGCGGGAGCTGTATTAAGTGCACTCGATCCAAAGCAGGCTGCGGATTCCTGGAGCGATGGCTGTAGCAGACGCGGTTTGTTGGCATCTCCCGCAGAAGGGGGGCTGGCGGAGGGGGTGAAAAGCCGCCAAGCTGCGGATGCTCCGCTTCTGTTCAGCCGGGACGGATGAGATGTGAAGGGCGTTTGCAAAACGCAGCCTCGCAATCTGGTCGGGTCCTGCTGGGAAGAGGGCAGCGGGTGCCGTCCCGTTGGGCTCCGAGGGCAGACGGCACAATGTGGCCTTTCCTGGAGGACCCTCTCGTGCCACAGGTCCTCCCTGAGCAACGCAGGCTGCTTCCCTGCGGAGCGTGGCTCCCGCCGGGCTCAGTGTCGAGCGGGGCTGCCACCGCGCAGCGCTCCCGGGGTTGGTGGGGGCCAGGCCGGGACCTTCCGCAGCCGTCGGGTGGAGACGGGGCCGCTCTGCCACAGACTGCACCGGGCGGGCCAACAGCACGGGAACGCAGCTCGGATTTTCATAATAATTCACAGCTACATAATGAGAAATCTGTAGCATTTGTACACTGCTGATTGCTTTTAAATAATTTCCCTTCTTTCTGTTCCAGGCTTGACATTTGGTGAGGAATTGAGGCGTTGTGTTCATTCACAATTAATTTATTGTACGGCGGTGGGAAGCAGTGCCCACCTTGGAGAAAGTCAATGGCATGGAGTGTTTACCTGTTATTTCCAAATATTATTGAGCTTTTAAACAAACTCTGTCTGCTGCGAGCAATGAGAGCAGCTCTGTCGGGACGGCTCCTGCAGCAGCTCCCCGCGGCCGGCAACCAGGCGTTCGTGGGAGTGAGACCGGATCGCTTGGCTCAGCGGCGGGAGCCCGGCGTGGAGGTCCCCAAAGTGGGTACGGCACAGCGCACCCCCGAATTCACACAGAGAGCGCTTGATTTTAGGGACAGCACGGGCTGAGCTGTTCATCACCTGGGCTCTGGCTCTGCACCATCCCGTCCCGTCCCATCCCGTCCTGTCCCGTCCCATCCCATCCCAGGTAATTGTTGGTGATTAACTCTACCACTCTACCACTGGCAAACTGGAAATGATTAATCTGGATTAATCTGGGAAAGAAAAAAAATAATCCAAGTCTTTCCATGGGCAATTTGTGCATGGAAAAAAGAGGCCAGATGAATTCAATAAATCCTGTGCTGCGACAGGCTCGCCCAGCTCGGCTCCCTGCCTTTCGGAAGCGGGTTTTCAAGCCTAATGGTATCAGATACTCTTTTGGCACCCATTTTCGGAGCAGCATCCCACCCCTGCTGCTTCTTAATGCAGCTCATCTCCTGCCGATTGCTCCTGGGGTCTCAGCCAAATCAGCACTTCAAATTAAAGCCTTCCCCGCTGCTCGTGGGTTTCCATGGAGATCTGAGCGGATGCTGATGGATGGAGGGGCACCCTCCCGGGGGTGCCCGCGGCAGGGTCCTGGGGCTGCTCCAGTGTCCGGTGGCTCCACAGCCAGGTGGAGGCCGGCCTTTTCCCCGGGCAGGAATTGGGTTGGTTTGGTGGCAGCGGCGTTGCTCAAGCCGTGCGCGGCTGTGGCTCTCCGAGCGCGGGGTTCCTGCGTGCCTGCGCCTCGGGCTGCGCCGCTGGGCCAAGGCCGGGCCGTCGCAGGTGACAGTGGGTTCGGCACACGGCCGAATTAGCAAATAGCTGTGAGATCTAAGAAATGATAGTAATTACAGGAGGAAAATTGTTATTAATGTACTAATTTACTCGGGAGCCAGGCTTTATGTAATTATGCTCCGGGATCAAGATAAGGTTAATGCATTTACCTTCCCGGGTGTTTTTAAGCATTTTGGATTGTTCTTCCTCTGCCGTACGACACAAGCGTGCGTGTTCCTGGCGACGCGGCGGCGGGACTGCACGGCTCCCCTGGCAGAAGAGTCCGTTGCGGGGCGAGGGGGCACCGGGAGGTTCTGTTCGATGCTTTTTTGCTGATGTTGCTGACGAGGGGATTTGGAGCCGCGGGTCAGGGTCTGCACGGCGGGGCGTCCCGTGCTCGGCTGCTGGCTGGAGCCTCTCAGGGCGCGGCTAAATGAGTTTTCCGTGGTGAGTGCACCCAAGGGCGAGCCGTCCCAGGGACCGCCAGAATCTGGGAACAACCCCGGACCTTCAGGCTCAGCAGCGACGAGACGCCAGCAAACTGGACCTGTTCATGCTTAACATGGTAAAACACTGCAAACATCTCTGAAACTCTCAGCTATTGGAGAAAAGCTTCTGCCCATGCTTTTCCCCAGGCCTGGCCCTTCTGAGGCTCGGCTGCAGCGTCGGTCCGTGAGACGGCGAGTCCTTCAGCTGTTGCTCAAGCTGCCACGGACACGGGTGCCCTAGAAACGCCAGGCTGGAGGGATGCTCGCCCGCGCGCTGGTGGGCGCAGGGGCACGCGCGGAGCCGCGTGCGGCAGCCCTGGGATGGACTGCTGCCGCAGGCTTGAGCATCGCTCCGTCGTGGGTGAGAAAAGGAAAAAGGAGGGCACAGAGTCCCCCTCCTCAGGGATGCTCCGGGGCTTGCGTCGTGGCTCAGACCCACCTTTGACAGTGTCGTGTGGGAAATGTCGGCTGGGTTTGCCAAGCGTCCCATGGCGCCAAACCCTCCTGGCCACACTGGCCGCCCAAAGCCGATGCAGCGGAGCGATGCTGCTGGCTTGCAGGGCACTGGTGAGCGGCTGCTGCGTGTCACTGGAGATATATCTCCTGGTGTCACACAGGGAGGACAGGGGCAAGCCGCAGAAGGTCAGAGCAGCCCTAAAAATAGATTTCTGCATGCGCGGGTGTGTGTTTTTGGCTTCTTCACTATCCAACACACGTGCTGCCTGTTGTGGGCTGGAGAGACCCCAGCACAGGTAACCTTTGAACAGGGAAAGGGTTTAATAAGGTGACACAGGGCTTGGGGACCCCTCGGCCTGGCCTTTTGCTGATTAGCAGGGAAATAAATGTGTGGGTGGCTGAGGGGAGCCCGACAGTGGCCCCTCCGCTGCAGAGCTTTGCGGCGGAGCAGTCAGAAAGGGAACTCTGCCGAAGAGGAGCTGATGGAGCCGAGCGAAGTCTGAAGCAGTTCCCCCAGAAGTCGATGGGAGATTTATTCCCCTCTCTGAATGGGAAGGGAGGAGGGCGCTGGGCTGTCCGTCAGACCTGTTTAACCGCGGCGTGTAAAGCCACTTCTACAACGAACGTGGGTTTGAGTTATGTGTGTTATTTTTGCTGTTTGCACATGGCTGAATTTCACAATGACAGAGGTGAGTAACGGTGCAAGGTTATGTAAATGAAGTGCTTAATTAAGTAGGAGTCACATGAAATAAATCCCAGCTCCACCACATGCCCTCTAGTTTTCCTCGGAGTCTGGATCGCTTCTGAGTGACCGGGAAACCTCTTCCAGGCGGACAGTGCTGCTCGTCGGCCCTTGCTGGGAGCAGAGTGGGAAGTGATGTCTCCAGTTCCATTCTGGGAGGTCCCCTTGGGCTGTCCCCTCCCGTCCCGTCCCGTCCAGTCCCCACCAGCACGATGCTCTGCTGAGCCACCCCAGCTCTCCTTCCTCCAGACCCCGTTAATCACCCTCGAAGGCTCCTCATTCGTTATCAGGTCCAGATGTTTCCCCCTGTATGCTACCAATGTTAATTACCTCCTAATTAGTTACTAGCAGAGGCTGGGCTGGCGCAGATCTGGGCCAAAGCAGCCAAGGGCATTACAGCCCTGGGCGGCAGCGCGCGGCCGAACAGCAGCCTGTGGCGGAGCGGTTGTTGGAGTCCCCCCCCATGCCCCCGTCCCCTCAGGACCCATGAGGGTCCCTGAAAGCCATCCAGAGAAAGTATAAATATTTGGTTTGGAGCAGCTATAGCTGTATTGCCAAGGGTCTGCTGGGAATGCGCGCACCTCGGGCAGGCAGCCGGTGGCTCCAGCTCCACAGTCGGGATGAACTCCTGGAGAGGACAGCTCGGGGGCTGCCGGCCTCCGTGGAGTCGTTCATCTTCTGAGCTGCCATGTAATTCAGATTAAGAGAGAGCAGGTAAATTTCTGCCTCTTTTTTGGTGCTCAGAAATTCCCCCAAAGCCAGGTCCCAGCCCATCGCTGGCTCCTCTTCTGCTCCTGAGAGCGGAGGACGAGGCACACAGTGCA
>JAAGAY010147482.1:29505-75160 GCA_011801015.1 Ardeotis arabs
ACTTCTGTGTCCCCCACGTCCACGCACTGCTCCCCGTACTGCCTGGTGGGAATTAGTGATCGTGGGGGGACGGGACCTCTGCCTTGTGCTGGCTTCTGAGCCCTCTGGTCAGGAGACACCAGCGAGTCCGACTGCGCCTGGCGATGGGCTGACGATGGTCCCGGTGGCGCTGACCTGGTCACAGGGAGGATGGGTTTACCCTCACGAAGCGTTACCGTCACTGCAAGGGCAACTGCCCCCTCCCCGCCCCAGCCAGGGGCGCGGAACCCGCCGAGCAGAGCTGAAGCATCGGCAGAAGGGGGATGTGGGTGTCTGGGGGGTGGTTAATGGGGCGGGGGCCTCGCTGGCGTAGCTCGCCGTGTGAACGCGGTGTCGCACAGATGGGAGCGCGGGAGCCAAGCTGCCGCCAAGTGCCGTTTGCAGCTCCCTCAGCATTTTGCTGAGAAAAAAAAATATCAAACCCTGCTGGCAGTTAATGGAGTAGTTGTTAAAAATACCCCTTTCCCAACGTACAGAATTTAACGTTCTTCCTCTTTTTCTCCTCTTCCCCTCCCGACAATGTTCCCTCATTTCTTACTCTCCGTGGTTTAATCATCGTGGTGAAACATGCAGGCCACGCTCCCCGCCGGCATATGGCAGAGCCCTGGATGGATCCTGCCCTGCCTGGGGGCGCGTCCCGGACCCTCTTCCACGCCGCCGCAGGATTCCCCAGGGGAGGGATTGGAAGGGCTTAGCGGGGGGAAACGGCTTGTCTGGGGAAGCAGCAGCCCAAATTGTCGCCATCTGCCATGCCGCGCAGTTTCTGCCGTCCCCAAGCTGTCCCTCGTGCTAAAGTGTCTTCGTGGCAGCCCCGCGCGTCACCGCCCGCTGCGGCGCTGAGCAGGGACCGGGAAGAGCATTGCAGCCCCCCCTGGCTGGGAACTGCCCAGCGTCATCAACACCGGGCAACGTTATTGTTAAAAACCCACAACAAACACAACCAAAGAAGCAAAAAGAACAACTTTTGCGGCAGGTTTATTTTTAGCTCTCTCCAGTGCAAAAAACCAAAGTAAGAAAGTGTAAAACCCTGCCCCCAAAATGTGAGGGGTGGAAGCCAAATGCCAGAGCGGCTGTGATCCCTGCCGGGGACACGCTGGTGCTCCCAGTTTGGAAAGATGAGATTTGGGTGTTCACGTACCCTGATTCACTCTTCAGGGGCTGAACTCTAACAACTGGTGAGCGTGCGGAGGAAAAGCCGCTCGTGTCACAGGGGTGTTAGGAAAAATAACCAGATGTAAATGAGTGTTTGTCCCAAGGAAAAGGCTGCCCGAAATTAAAAACCTAGCAAAGCCAAAATTCCCTCTGTGCACGTCCAGGGGCTGACCCACACGGCCCCGCAGCCGCAAGGGGACTGGAGGTGGCCACACGTGGTGACGGCCACTCTGCCCTGGGTGACTCCGCGTGCCCAGTGCCGGGACGTGCCCGGGGCGGGGGGAAAGGGCGGGATGCTGGGGGGCTGGAGACCCATTTGGCTGTGGAGCAGCGAGAGGTGCTGACGGGACCGGGCTGGTTTAGGGAGTGGGCTCAGACGCGGTGAGCCCCCAGTCACCGGCACGAGCTGCTGAAAGGCTGTGACTTCAATGGCTGCGCTGCCAAATGATGGATCCCTTCTGCTCACCCTTAATTAAATTTCTTTTAGCAACACAATAGCTCAGTTTTATGCCTGCCATTTATCAGGAATTAAAGTTATTGGCATCGCTGTTGACAGGGGTATCGATTGCGAGACGGCACTAAGGCTCGCAGGAGAGGGCGCCTGCTCAGCGTCCCGCTGCACACCCGCTCCTCATCCCGAAAACAGAAGCGCACAGAAAGCGCCAGAGCGCCTGCAGCTGCGGGAAGCAATGGGATGTGTGGGATGTGGTGGGAGCGCTGGGTTTAGTGTGTGTTTCCTGTGGGTAGGGAAGTTCAGGTGCCGCAGGAGCATCCTCGTCTCGCTGCCGCCGCCCGAGCAGGGCTCGCAGTGTCGGGGAAGAGGCAAAGGCGCTGGGCCTGGCCCGCGTGGTTCCATTCACTCCTCGCTGCCTCCGGAGTGCCAGTTCCATCTGATCTGTCAGGGCCGCAATTACCTGTGCTGTTGTCAGCACCAAATAAAGATTAAGCTGTCAAAAAGATCACGAGGCCGCGTTGAAGGCTGCTGCCCGTGGCAAGAGCCGGGCGGTGGTGAGAGCTGCCGGAGCGCCGGGTGCTATGATAACCATGGGAAGCTCTCGGCTGTAAGGCATGTGTATGCCGTACGCTCCCGTGGGAATTCCACATGGGATGCACGGTGGTTAACAAGACCTGTCCGTACGGCTCAGCGACTCCCGCAGCCGGCTAGCGGTGGGCAGCGTGGTGGCACGGCGGCGCTGGGCAGTGTAACACTCGTTTCGTGCTCCGCAAGCCGTTCCCCTCTTTAAATTGCAAATCCGGGTGATGCTGTCAGGCTCCAAGGGTGACCGTGGCTGATGCATCCCAGCACGCGCTGAGTTAAAATGCAGAACTGGATTGTGAGCAGACAAGTCACATTTTATTGAAAAGCGAAAGAGGCGATTGTGCATGTATTAACAAAATTGCTTGAGATGGATTGCTTCTCGTTTTGAGTGGTTTGTCAGGGAAACGACTTTAATTCCTTAATGGATGGAGACAGGGGAACCATGGTTTCCATTTTCCCTTGCGAGGTGTGTCGCTGTGTCCGGGACGCCCTTACCTGTACGCTCCCGGCTGAGGAGCCAGGGTTACAGAGCAGCTGCCCGAATCCGCCATCACAGAGCCCCGGGCTCTGCTCCCGCTGCCCGCTCCGGCGTGGGACCTGCCGGGGGAATGCTGCCAAGCTCTGTTGGAGCTGAGTCCCAGATTTCACCAAAATTGGCAATTTCAGCCCCAGCTGTTGGACTCGAGCTGAATGGCAACAGCAGAGCCAACCTTACTGCACTGCCTTATCTATCCTTAACATCAACTCCTCTGAAGAAAATCATAAAGAAAAAACTTCCACTTTCTTTTCTTTCAGCTAATACATTTTAAATAAATTATATGATTAAAAATGTTAAAAGTTTAATCAGCTCCCCTATTGTGCTAAAGTTCAAAAGGAAGATTTATCGGCTGCGAGGTTGGACCGCAATTTGTACGTGCTGCTGAAAGCCTTTTAATTCACTCAACAGGAAACAATGAGCAGAGCTGATTAAATGGGAGCCGGTAATTTATTCCCAACCCTCAGCGGCTCAGGCACCCTCAGAAAGTTTGCAGCCCCGGCTGTTCAGCCCCCAGGATGGGTTTAGCCGGTAGCGGTGAGAGCCCAGCAGGTTCGTGCCAGGATTCTCTGCCATCTCCTCCCGCGGATGCTCCTGCAAGCAGGGCTGCGGCAGCCGTGCGGGGACCAGCCAGCCCTGCCTGCACCCTGGGCTTTGGGACGCGGGGCTCTGCCTTTGGGGAGGCCCCTCCATGCCCTAATTAGACCAGGGTCATTTCTTTGTGGTTGCGGCTAAAGATATGGTTCCTAATGCTCCACACTTCCCTCGCTGTTCAAAAAGCACCACTTACAAGGTGTGCAAATATATTAATATAATTGGATAAAATTCAGCAGATTTGGTAATAAAATTTTACAATGCAGTTTTGGATGATTCACCCCCGTCTCTCCTCTTCAGACCCCTTCCTCCTCCATCACCAGGGCAGTGCGGTTGGCAAGGAGCATCACCTTTGCCATCCCCAATCAATCTTATTTTCACCTGCGCTTTTGTTTTTCTTATTTCTTATAAAGGAAAACTCAAAACCAGTATAATGAAGCTGCTGGTGTAGAATCACTGGTTCGCCACTGGTAACCAGGGGTTGGTGCTGGGCAAACGCTCTCCCGCCCTTGGCTGCACGTCGCGGTGTTTCCAGGTGCCAGGCTTTAAGGCTCCTGCCCTTTTATATCACAGCGCGAACCACACGACGGCTGCCGCATCGGGCAGCGGCTTCCCAGAGCCGTGCGATCCGTCTGACGGCATCCCGGGGCTGGGGCATTCCTGGGGCGCGGACTGGGTGGATCCTCAGTTCCTCAGCTGTCCCCCGGCAGACGCGGTTTCCCCCACCGCCGGCCCGTGCCGAGGGGCAGCTCTGCGGGTGCCTCCAGCATCCCCAGGGGCTCCGTGGGAAGATGCTGCATGCGACGCCAATCCCACTTTATTGCTGTTATATCCTGGTAAATGCTGCATTGTTAGCAGCCGAGTAAGCAACTGCTGACATCCAGGCTGCTCTGGAGAGTGACCCCGCAATCCATTCTAAAAACTGAAAGCCTGTCAGCGTGGCAACGTCCCATTCCATCCGTTTCCCACGCTCCTGTTCCCCCTTTTTCTTGCCGGTCGGAGCCCTGGGACCAGGAGCGGCAGCGGCTGGCTGCTGAAGAGTTAAGAGCCTGTTTTTCCCCTGCCACTCTTCCTTCTAGAGGGAAGACAAATGATTCATTATATTCCCCATCATTTTCTCCGACGCCTGGCTGCCTCCTGTCGAGATGTTGGGTCTGCACCATGGCGAGTCATTAACGTGATCTCCACGGCGAGCGGTGTTTCCTATTTGTGCATGGTGATTCATGCCAGGGGCAAGCCAGCGTGATCAATTCCAGTTTGCTCTCAGATCTCTACAAAAAAGGCCTACACAGGGAGACATGGCTTGAGAATATAAACAACGGCGTCCAGCTTTTACTGGCGAGGAGAGAAAGCTCCGTGGCTGCAAAAGGCTTTGCAAAATGTTAGCGTGGATGGGATTCACCTCCCAGCAGCATCTTGCAAACTGGCTGTGAATAAACCCCCAAAAACCAGGGTTTGACTCCAGCACCCCAAGAAGTGACTCCCTCCGGGCCAGGGGGGATCCCAGCCGCTCCATGGCACACCTGAATATTTTCTTGCATGTGTGTCTTGCGAAGTTAAAATAAAAATATTACTGATGCTGTGGGCTGGAGAGGTTAAAACGCGTATTCACAAGAAGCTTCACGCCCGACGCATCCTTCTCTGCGCTCCTGAAGGTCATGGATGGCTTTGTCCCAGCTTCGGAGCGTGGCTGCCCCTCGGAGCGAGAGCTGCGAACGGGAGCTCATGGCAGGTCCTGAACCCCCGTCCCTTCGGGGACGTGTGCTGACCGCTCATTGTGGGGACAGCCAGCTCCCGTCCTCCCTCAGGGTGAGCACTGAGCCTCTTCTCCCGGGCAGTGTTTGCCCCTCGGACCTGCGAACGACAATATTGGGTTTGGCAAAGCCAGAGCCCGGCAGCTCCGGAGGGCTGGGCTGTTCCCGTGGTATTTTCATCCGTCCTCTCCGGCTGCTCCCTGCCAGCACCTCGCTTACCAGTTTGCGTGGACGGGCAGGGGCCGTTCCTGCTTGCCGGCGTTTCATGTAATGTGGGAATTAGTAATTTGCAACAGCGGCTGAAATCACTTTCAAATACATAAAACACAAATCCAACGAAAGCGCAGAAATGAGCCTTAACTCGCCCTGATGGAAACCCTGGCCTCCCTGCTTTTCATGGCGCAGGGGAAAAAATGGCCCCGCTATTTTCAATCATTAATTTTGCGTTGGCCTGAACGGTGGTGCTGCTGGTTTCCAAACACTTTTTGCAAAATAATGAGGCTATTTATTAGTAGCAACGAGGCTGCACAGAAAGAGGAGCTGAGATAGTTTCTATAGTAACTCCCTGCTCAAACATTTGACTCTCACCCCGGCCAAAGCGCTGCTGCCGCCCGGATCGCCCGGCTGGGGCTGGGCTGAGGGCTCCCTGCCCTCATCTTCCTCCCTCTGTCACAGGCCCTGCTTCAAGCTGTTACAAGCACCATACGAGTCCCGGGGTCACTGCCTCCGTTTTGGGGTTCATTTGGCAGCGTTTCCCCGAGGAACGCCTGTGGGCAGGGAGGCGCGGATGGCGCAGCGGCTTGGTGAGGGGATGCGCAGCAGCCCCGTGTGCCAGTGGCCACTGGGATGAGACGCAACAGGTCTTTTCTCCTCAGCTGCGGGTCATGTTCCCGTTGGGTGTAAGTGCATATTCTCAGCTCGCTCCTCCTCGGAGCGGAGGAGCAGGAGGGGAGCGGGACAGCCGAGCGCAGGCCGGCTCGTCAGCATCCCAGGGCTTGCCAGGAGCATCGGCCACTGGCCACTCCAGTTTGGAGAAAAACAATCTGGGGCCCGTGCTGGTCTCTGCATTGCAGCAGAATTTCCAGAGGTAATTGGGTTTGGCCATTCGGTTACTTCCACAAATAAGGTAAAACACAATTATTCACATTCGCCAGTTGGATACTGTGGGAACAAAAAACAAATTCCATTTTTCTTATGCACAGCTCTGCAAATGGTTTGTATTGAGTTAGAAAACCACACAAATCCCTGGCACCGCAACATTCATGGACGCAGGCAAACGAAGGACCCCACCGGCCCCTTCGAGGAGCCGCAACGCGCGGCCTCTCCCTTCCCCTCCCGGCAGAGCGGGGAGCAGCGTTGCTGCGTTAGGGGACAGAGCATCCCGCCGGCGGCGGTGGGATCCAGGGCAGCCGCTGTCCCTCCGTGCGGCTCTGCTGTGCAGGATGCTCCGGGCTCCCATTCCCTGCGGGACGGGCTGCTCCGCCCACGTCTGCAGGTGCAAAAGCGAGGTGGGCATCCTCGCGTAAGGAGGGACTGAACACCTACACCGCTCGCCGTCCATTTGGGTGGTGATAAATTCCAGAAAACCATGGATGCTTGAAGATTAAGAGGCGGCTGAATTTACCGAGGACACAGTTATTCACTCGGCCCGACGTGACAGCTGGACAAACAGGGCTTGGGGAAGGAGGATAAATCAGTCCCGGCCCCTCGGTGTTCGCGGGGGAGCGGAGCATCCTCCAGCCTGTGCTCCAGCTCCGGCTTCTCCCGTCCCCCGCAAAACTGTTATTAAAGCTGGCAAGCCATCATGAGAAATAAAGATTTATCATGGTGTAATTTCCCAGGAGGGACAGAGATTAATGCCGAGGAGAGAGCAACCAGCACTTGTTTTCTGTTTGGGGAGTGGAGGAGGTTTTCACGTCCCGGGGTCCCGTGCTCCTGCGGGAGCCAGCAGTGTTCCAGCAGGGACGTGGCCCTGGGGCTCCGTCCTGACCCCGCTGGGAGCCCACCCAGCACGGGGGAGCATCCCAGAGTGTCCCGCTTGGGATGCTCAGTGCTGGCAGAGCAGTGCTAAACCCGACGGCAGCACAAGGCTTCGAGCCGAGGGGTCCCTGTTACAGCCCCCTGCTCCCGCTGTGCTGGCAGTGACGCTGCAGCACAGCCCTCCCTCTGCTCCTTGGTGGGAACACAGTGGCTCCATCCAGATGCCTTTCTGTTTTTCTGCTTGGCTTTTAAGAGACACATGTCCCCAGAACGGCTCCCCGTATAACGCTGCTTTGTTCTCTCCTGGCTTTGTAGTGCACAGCAAACGCCGGGGCTGGGTGACAGGAATTACAGGCGGCCATCGCTCTGGGCACAGTCGCAGGTTGCGCGGGAATGTGCCATGAATATGATATTTTGAAGCTGAGAGAGGTTTCTGGGGTGTGTTTTGCTGCTCTCTGCCTGGGGCAGTTTCCCCACTCTTACCCGGAGATGGGCCCGGCACAGGAGCGCAGTGCCAGGAGCGGGGAGGCAGGAGGGGCATCCCCTGGGCACAAACCCCGCCGCAGGACCAGCCCCATCCATTCTGCCGATCAGTTTTGTTTTCCCGAGAAACAAAGTCATAACTCCTCCAGTGCCGGCCTCTGAAAAGCAATCATTGCTGGTTTTGACGGTTATTCATCAACACCCGACGAGAGCTGTTCCGTGCGGAATCATTTCCCGTGCTCAGGCTTGCCCACCCCTGCCCCTCCTCACTGCCTCGCTCGCTCCTCTCCTGGGGGAGATGAAGGCTTCCTTCCACCTCCTCACCCTTTCCTCTTTTTTTTGGGCGTTGATAGGAAAAGGAAAGCAATGTCGGAAACCTTGGAGGTGTTTCTGCAGCCCCAGAGAGACCAGCGCTCCGCAGCGGGGACCTGCCGTGGCCCTGGTCTGGCGCCTCTGCCTTGTCCTTTCTAAAAACATCTCAGATTTTGCCCTTTCAGGCCACTTACAGCAGTGCAGCCTCCAGCGAGGGCCTCCCCTTGAGCCAGCGGGACAGCAGCGCTTTGCCCGGCACCTCACGCGAGGCCGTCGTGCTGGCAACGTACGGCACAGCCCCAGCTCCCGGCACCACCACCCACGATGGATTTTGGAGAAGGAACAGAGCTGTGCCCAAATACTTCAGCGTGGGTTAGCGCTGCGTGCTGCCGAGCACGGGCAGAGGGGAACATCGCCGCGATGCTCACCCAGCCCGGGTGCCTGGAGCAAGGGCAGAGGAGGAGGAATGTGGGAAGAGCTGCCGAGGAGTTGGATGGCACAGCCACGTGCTGATTTTTACAGAGAAAAAGCTAATCCGTGGACTGAAGAAACTGCCGCCGCTTGTAGACAGAGAGCAAAGGGCTCTCACCAAAGACCCCTGGTTTTGTTGTCGTGGTTCGTGGATGCGTTTCACGGGAGGAGGGAACGCTTGTAATACACATTTCAATTTTGGCTGCAGAACTTCCATCATTATCATTTCAATTAAAATCACTCTTTGAAGCAGTTTGTCTTCAGGCTCAGCTGCACGAATCCTTGCTTTCATGAACATGGAAAACTCGACAAATACAAATGACCCTGTTTTACCCAGCTCCGGTTCCTCCCTCGCGGCACCCTGCGAGGTTTCACTGCGAGGCTCGTGCCAGAGCGCGCGAGGCCGGCTGCCCGCGCAAGGCTGGCCATGCTGTGGCGTGAGCCCCGACACGTGCGACATGCCGTGGCGTTGGGTACCAGCTGCCCCCATCCAGGCAGGGAGCAGCGCCAGGGGCTTGTGCTTTAAAATCCCACAGGGGTTTGGCAGAAGCAAGAAAAGGCCCTGTACAGGTTTGGCTACAGCAGCGTGCGGCGGCGGGGTGGGGTCAGACGTGAAGCTCCAACACCTCCATAAAACAAACCGATGTTCAACACTAACTTATGGATGTACTGGATTATCTGACACAAGCGCAAATAGGATTTAAAACGAGATATCGGGAGAGGCACCTACAACCCAGTCAATCTTTGCAGAGAAGCAGAAGAACTGTGAAAAAGAAGCCTAATAATTTATGCATCCGTGTGTCCCATTCCATCCTCAGGAACGCAGACACCAGCAGCCGCAGCCCGTCCTTCGTAACCGCTCGCAATGTCATCTTTTTAATGAAAATTAAGTGCTTTGGTTGCACTAAACAGAGGCTGTGAGGACATGCCTAATTGCAGCGCTGGGAGATGGCAACCTCATTTGGAAGGAAGCAAGTCCCGGGAGGGTTCAGCGCGGACTCTTCAAAAACAACAGACGCCATGGACTTAGAAGGACTAAAAATATTTTTCCCGCATCTGTGCGAGCCGTTTCATTTCCTCTTCATTTTTTCTAATTTTCTTTGTCTTCAGCTTTAATGGATTTGATGCATCCTAATTAGCAGCACATCTGCCCGCTCTGGCACGTCCTGGCTGACCTGTGCTGGGGCTGGCAGAGGGAAGAGGGATGGGGCAGCACTGCCGGACACTCCTGGGACGCAGGATCAGCCCTCCCGGGCCCCAGCAGTGCCCTGAATGCTGCCCAGCCCTCCCTGCAGAGTTTCCCATAATCCTGGGCTGGAATGCCTGACCGGTTTTCCCACACGTGCAGTGGCTTTCCCAGGATTGCACCCGTTGCGGCTGGTCCTTGGATCCTGCGGGTCGGGCCGGGGCTGGCTTTTCGGGTTAGCCGTCGCTTAAGGAAAGCCCGTGTGAATCCAGTGCTCAGAAGTCGTTTATTCTGCTTCCAGTGTATGATAGTGTTTTCCATCCCGATCTTAAAGAAAATCCATCTTCATGCTGAAGCTAAAAGCAGATCCCTGGCAAGATCAGGTTAGCCTAGAAAAACCCAGCCCGTAAGCAACCGCCTGCTGTTTCGGAGGTGGTTTGTCTCCTGGCATAAGGAAATCAAAATCCCCAACCGGCGATTCAGGGGAAGAAGCGGCGCTGATACAAGAGCAAAATGCTTGTTGTGTCCTTTCTTTAATCAAGTTAATGGTCATCATTCCACATGCTAATGTTTCCTCTGTGCTCCATCAGCCGCACAGCCGCCGCCTTCACTCAGTTCGCCTACGAGACCCAATTACCAGCTTTCCTCCGAGCTCCGAACATCGCGAACAAACCCTCTCCACCGGCCTCTTGTCCGCGGCAAAGCTGTTCCCTGGCATCACCCATGGCAGGAGAATTATTTCAAGGCTTTGGGTGAAAAACCGAAGGGCAGAACAGCTTGCGTCCCTCTTCTTTCAGCTCCTTGGGAATGGGCAGGGGGCTGCCCTGGGGTACCCCGGCTGGGGGGCCCTTAGCAAGCAGAGATGTCCCCAGGGAGCTGCTGGCAGCCCAGGGCCACCAGCCCTGCCAGGCTGCCCATGCCAAGGCCACTGACATTTTCATTGCCGTCTAGTGGCAACCTCCATTTCCTCATACGATCATCAATAACTGGTAATAAAATAACCAAACCACAACATTCAATATTTTTCCCCATAATCCTCACATGAAGCTGCTTGACTGACCTGCAACGCAAGGTGCTACTCGGAGGCAAAGCAAAGAGGGGGACAGTAACAAAAAGCATGGACCAGCTCTCTGTGTTTCTTTCCAAAAATTCAATTCTGCTTCATGCGAACGGAGAGGCACCCGCCCTCCCACACAGCCCCCCGGACCGCGGCCGTAACCGGCAGTTTTTCCCCGCATTACCCAGGCAATGAGCAGAGCGCGGCGTGGATTAAAACTAGGCTGTGACAGCAGCAACCCTCGGCAGCCCGGGCACGCAGGCAGGGCGCCTGCTGCCTTCCGCTGCCGTTCCTGGTGAAAACACAAGGTTTTGGTGCATCCCTCCCCGCTCCCTTGCTGCCCGCAGCCCCAGCCCCCAGCAGCATCCTCACTCCTGCAGGCACTGGCGGGAGCATCCTCCCAGACAGCCCCTCCGGCAAGACCCCCATCTCTGCGGCAGGACGAGGGGCCGTGCCCCGCACTGTGCCGGGACACCTGTCCTGGCAGGAGCGGACGGATGCAGGGATGCTCGGCGGCTGCTTGCAGTCTCCAAGGGCTGCAAGATAAGGGGGCTGCCAGGGCAAAGCCGGGCCAGGGAGATAAGAGAGCTTATTCCGTTCAATTACTGGGCAGATAAGGCAGCACAGGCAAGCCTGGCGCTCCTAATCCCGCTGCGGCTCGCCTCTTCCAGACGAGCTATCCTCACTGCTGCTGCGGCGCTCGGCGAGGGCTGGGCAGAGCCCTGCCGCCCCGCTGAACCTCCTGCGGCGGGCTTTACGAGCCTGGGGCCGCGTGGGCTCGTATTTTCTGGTGAAATACGGCCCTGGCATTTCTCACAACCTTTGCGCAAAGGTTAGGAGGGAGCTGGATGAGATTTGCCTGATGACTGGGAGTTGGGACGCGCTGTCGACAGGGAAGATGGAGCTCCCTCCTGGGACGCGGCGGCTCACGCCTGGCTTCGAGGGCTGGTGAGGAGAGGGAGCGGAGGAGCGCGGACCACAAGGTCATCCTGCCGCAGCAGTGCTGCCAGGGCTTTCTCGACTGAGGGAGGAGAGCCATGAGGTTGCAGGGCTGCTGGGAACACCGGTTGAACCCTGCGAGCCCCCTGCACCAGAGATGACCCCCTCCTGGAATGGCTGTGGGCAGGGGTTTGCGGCACCAGGCGCCGCTCCAGAGGGTGCTCGCAGAGCCCTGCATCCCAACAGGGATGAGATCAGGCCCCTGGAACTGTCTTGGAACACCTAGCCCCTGCACCAGGCTGGGAGAGGTGCGGGGGGCACGGGGGCAGGACCCACCCCAAGGAGCAGCATCAGCCCTCGGGGACCAACACCAGCATCCCCATCATCTTCCTCAAGTGGGGGGACCGAGCTCTGCGGGAGCCCCCCCTTCTCTCCGAGGACTGGGCACCGTTGAGCTGGTGCCGAGGAAGGAAAAGCACGTAGAAAATCTCTTCTGTCTGTGGTTTCACCTGGGTACCTCTAATTTACCCGCACAATTAATTGGAACCATAAATCTGCAGCTGCACTGAACCGCACGCACAGGGCTGAAGATGAGGATTAAAGCCGTTCCTGCGTCGCCTTCCTCGCAGGCGTCCTGGCGTGTGCGGGTGAGCCCAGAGCCAGACCCTCTGCGCTCACAGCCCCCTCGCCTCCCTCCCCAGCCCATGGCTCACCGTGCTCGCTCCTGACGGCACCCGACCACGTGTAGGTCCCAGACTGCGGCAGGGCTGGAGCCCGGTGGGGCAGCTGGGGTACCTGTGTCCCCCGCCACTGCACTGCCATTAATTAGCCATGGGCTGGCAGCTCTTAATGAGCACTGCCAGCCCCATCCCCAGGGATGCCGATGCAGTTTCGCAGAGGATGCTGACGCTGTTTGCAGGAGATGCCTGCGCGGTACCACTGGTCCGGGGCTCAGATCCAGTCCCCTCCCGGGGAAAAGGGCTCGGGCAGCCTCACCTCACCACCCATTGCAGGCGCCTGAAAAAACATGACCCAAACCATCCCCAAACCCTCACTGGGCTGACTCGGAGGCACAAACCAGGCATCCTTCCACCACCCATAACTGTGCACACTCAGACTGGGCTGTGGGGAAACTTCCCCCAGATTTTTAATTATCACAGACAATTAAGACTTTAATTCTGCCAGGCTCCAGCTGCCGCCGCTGGCGCAGCTCCCACGGCTCAGCCATCCTTTCCGAAGACCACACTGGGACACTGGGTCTGGATGAGGATTTCCAGGAGAGGGGCTGGCTGCCGAAGCCACCGCCAGGTGATGGGTGCTCCTGGCAGGAGCAAGAGAAGAACCCATAAAATGCCAATTAAGCTGTGAAAAGTCAAATAGTCTATGGAAGGCAGAAGGATGAGGAGGAAAAACAAGAGCAGCATTAAAAATAGATCAAGGTGATGAGGTGAGAGAGGCGGCTGGGGAATGAGAGCCCGTGCGAGGAGCGGTGGATGAGCAGCAGTGTAAGATGGAGGGATAGCATCCAGCCGGGATGCACAAACTGCCACAGCCCCCAAGAAAACCCTTCCGGGGACCGGGGGCTCCAACCGTCCCACAAAGCCGTCCAGATGGCCCCGGAGAGAGTTGTACCTGGCCGAGGGCGTGAAACGCAGCCACGGCAGCGGAGAGCCAGGCTCTTAATAGACAGAAAGTGTAATAAAGTAATCCAGTCCCACTGCAGCAGCTTTTCTCTCTTCATGGTGAGAATTTCTTTCATAGCTGATCTAGCGCAAGCTGATACAGTTGTAATGCGCACACAGGGGGATGTGCCTCGCCACGGCTGGCTCCTGCCTTATCAGCAATAAATATCACTATAAAAACCGGAGGAAGCGCGAGCTCGGCCTCATCTGGCATCCCGCGATGTAATTAGTTAGCACACGTCAACTGGAGCCTGAAATACGGAACACACAGATCAGAGGAGCTCGCCCAGCGAAACGGAAAATGAGAAAGCCTTGCCCAATGAACAAGCTCTCTAAATATAACTGGCGCTGCAAAATTATGTCAGAGAATAACTCAGACGCAGGAATAGCTCCAGAACTTGGTGGAAGCGTGAGCAGCTAAACAGAGCAAACCCCAAGGAACAACGAGGAAACGGCACGAGCAGGGTGGGAGTGCAAGAGTGATGCAGAATAAACGATAAAAGATGTTCTGAGACACGGGAACCTTGTAACTGAGTGGGCTCTCCAGCGTCCCTAGGTCTCGGTGCTTTGAGGAAAACTGCTGGAATTCAGGCACGGGAATTTGGGGATGGCAGGGAGCGGCCGGCTCCCCGCGCTGGTGACGGGGACAGGAGCCTCACCTGCCCTTGCTCCCTGCACCGGTGGCACAGAGGTGACCGATTCCCACAGCTCCCCATGCCAGCGGCGAGACCAGCACCCCCAGCACTCTGGGGTTATTTTGGATGCTTTCCTTAATTTAATTTGGTGTGATTGGATTTGATTAAAAGGTATTGATTATGGGAAGGGAGGGGCTAAAATTGTGGCCATTCATCAGTAGCCGGGAGCCTGTGAAATCTCATTAATAAATCAGGGCCGGCGCTGCGCAGCGTGCAGCTATTACTGTTCAGAAACACAGCCGGGCTCCTTCCCCTCTGGCACCTGGTGACGGATTAATACCATTAAAAGCTGCCAGCGTTTCCAGCACCGAGCTGCTGCTGGGCGCAGAGGAAAAAGCCCTGAAGCCGAAGGGTGAGAGGTGGCCCCCACGCAGGCAGGGTGGCCAGTGCTGTGGGTGATGCACCCCTAACTCCACCACGCTGGGACGCAGGTGGGCTGCCACAGCGTGGGACAGGGAAGCTCCTTGCCCAAAGTGCCTTTCCCCTCCTCTTGGGCGGCTGAGCCCGCACAGACACACTGCTTCCAGAGACGGGTCCGACGAGAGATGCTCCCTCATCTCTCATAAGATGCTCCAGTATCCCCCATAAGATGCTCCCTCATCTCCCATAAGATGCTCCAGTATCCCCCATAAGATGCTCCCTCATCTCCCATAAGATGCTCCAGTATCCCCCATAAGATGCTCCCTCATCTCCCATAAGATGCTCCCCACACACAGGGCTGGAGCCCCCGCCAGATGCGAACGCGACTGCTGCTCTGATTTAAGCCCAATGTCCGCAGACACTGTCCTCGGCAGTGGTGACACACAGAATAAGCACAGAGCAATACCTTCTATCTTTTTAGCAGCACATTGACACAACTCGAAGGGAAAATGGGGACTGAAACGAGCAGGCGCAAGACTTCTGATGCATTTGTATTATTTCCAGTGCGCTATCATAGCTCCCCGAATGGGGATGTCAAATGGCTCCCTCTGAGCATTCTGTACATCTTTAAAAATGAAATGGGCTACGCTGACGCCTTCAGATGTCTAATGGGCGATACGAGTGCGGAAGTGCCACTTCACGCCTGGAAATGTCGCTATAGTAAATCAATCCTATTTTCGCTGCTTATGAACGACAAATATTTTCTCAGGGCTACTCCAGCACGGCGGGAGGAAGGAAGGAGCCGGGGGCTGCTGGCAAAGCTGAGTGCAGCCGGGCCGGCCCGACTCAGCGGCTCTTGGGGGACGTGGGAGGGGGGCAGTGGCTACTGGCCCCTGGCTTTCACCTGCGCTGCTTGGCACCCAGAGAGATGGTTCAGCACCGTCACCTCCGGCCTCGCGCGGGTTTGCGTAGAACACCTCTCTGCGTATCCAAGTCTTTCGTAACGGCTTAGATGGAGCCGGGGGAGGCTTGACAGGTCAGCGCAGTACTAAAAATGATGGATGATAATAAAAGGGGAGGAAGAGAGACCGCTGTCTTACAAGAATCCATCTCTGAAAGGCGTGAAAGGGACGGTGATTAACAGATCCGCTGCATCGCACACGTGCACTGTTGGGTTTGCGGAGGAAAAGCTCTCCACGCTTGGGGTTTTTCTTTAGTGGCAATGGACACCGTTAACACACACTAAGTCCTTGATGCGATGCAAGGTGATGTATGTTGGGTCTGTGCATGCACGGGTGCTGCGGTACCTTGGGGTCCCTGAGGCCCCAGGAACCATCCCTGGGGGCTGCAGAGGGGGGAATCCACCTCCCGAGGGTGAAGATTCTGGGAGGGCACGAGGAGCGCGCTGGCCGCTGAGGAGGCCAAGCCTTCGGTCCGGAGCGGGAACAAGCAAAAGCAAGGGGTGCGTGAGGATCCATCGTCTCCGTAACCCCCGAAAGCCTGGGACCTGCGGTGCTCATGGGGCTTGGTGACTAATGCAGCCATAACCAAAATGGACCACAACCGTTACGGCAGTAAAGTGTCCTTACATTTTCCTATTCACTAATCTTCAGCGTCTCCTTCTGACCTTTACTTTAAAATGTTTCAATATAAATAATGCACTTCTGTGAATATATTCTTCTGATTATTTCCCCAAGCTCTGGTTCTCCATGTGTGACAGTCCCTGAAGTGGTAATTTGTTCTCTTTCCTGGTAATTGCAATTTTAGAAATAGCTTTTTCAAACACTCACAGCCTGATGTCTTTTTAGACAACAGTTCCTTCACTTTCCCCTCCTTGCCGAAGCTGCTGCCTGCGGTGGCACGTGCCCCAGGCAGCAGGGCTGGGGGACGGCTTAGGGGAGCGGTGGGTCCCCCAGCACAGAGCCAGGGCTCGGGCCCACCCCAGGAGACTCCATCTTTCTGGTAGGCGCTGCTTAACCCATTAGGAATCTCCTAATAATTTCAGTTTAACTCTTATTAATTCCGGTTGCAACTGGGATTCCATTATTGCAGGATAGGAAATGTGCTGGTGATGCACAGAGGGGAAACAGCCCAGCAAAAAAAGACGTCGGTGGGAGAATTGGAGACCTGCACTTACGAGCAGTTCATCCCTGTGGCATCCATTCGGGATACACATTGTGTTCCCAGGTTAATAAAACGATCATTCCCACACGCAGTAAATGGCTTTGGGCTCTGAGTCTGGGCAGAGCTGGGCAGCAGTGGGGGGGGAGCGGGAGCCCCCCCCGCCAGAACATGGCCCCCAGGCTCAGGCGCAGCAGCTCGTTACCCGCTAACGAAGTGCTCTCAGCAACCAGGATCCTTGATTTTGGAAGGAGAGGGGGTCTCCAGCACGGGCTCTTTTTCCCAAGGGAGATGCCAAGGGAGGGTCCCATCGTCGGCACAGCTGCCCAGCTGCTCCCCGCTCGCTGGCAAGGTCAGCCCTGGTTTCAGCGATGCCACAGCCCTCGGGCTCCAACCTTTTGCAGCCAGTTCAGAGAAATTGCTGGTGATTAATTTGAGCTGAAGGTTAAGAGCCAGCATAAGCTAGAAAGTCAATGACTAATCTGTTAAGCTCCCCGGTAACTTAATTCACATGTTTTTAATGATTACTTCCTACCTGGGCACTCTGAAAACTAATTGGACTTGAATCGTTAAGTGCATTCAGAGGTGGACTCAAATTAATAAGTACCACTCATGTCTGCTTTTAGATGCAAAAGAAAATCAGCTTTGGTTCTGGGGGCTGCCAGGACCTCATTGCCATGCAAACGCTGCTGCCTCTCCTCCCTCCGAGGGCATCTGCTCTGTAATAACCAGGATGCATCGGCCTGCGGAGCCGGGGTTGCTGTTCCCACTGCCATTTAGGAATTAAAATCCCAATTAAGGGCTTGATGCACTTCTTGAAAACTGAGGTTTTCTCATCCATTGTAAAAGAAAAATCTGCTGAAGACTTCAAACAGGGCTCAGGCCAAACATCACTCCCAATTAGTCAGCGGTGTTCTTGGGTGTCCAGGATTGCGGGGGAGCGAGCCCGATCCGACATGCACCTCGACCGGAGGAGGCAAGCACGACTCCAGACACGCTGGTGTTCAGCTCATCACCGCGAGCATTTTTAATTCCCAGGGGATGGAGGCGCAGATCACGCCTGTTTGCGTACCCGTGGGAAAGGGGGTGTCACTCAGGTCATAGGGTGCTTAAAATCCGTGTGAGAGAAATAGCCGAGATGCCTCCTGTTTCTGTACAGGCCAGGAAAGCTCGTCCTTTGAGAGGACTGGCAGGGACGGAGGAAATGTGGCTGGAATGAAAAGCGCCTACTTAAGAGATAACGTGAAAGCCCTTTTAATGTAATTTAATGGCAAAAGGCAAAATGAGGCTGCGAGATGCAGCACCGGTTCTCTACTTAAGGCGAGGATGAGCACTTGTATTGGATCAATCCACATGAGGATGAGGAGAAAAAAAAGAAAAATAAAAAAGAGTCAGTGTGGTATTTATTTCCCTAAAAAGTCCAGCATCTTCACTGGAGCTGTGGGAAGTGAAATGAATTTGCTCAGCATCAGCTGTGTAGGGCTGTTCTCAGCACAGCACCGCGCTCAGAGCAGAGCGGCAGCCTCAGCTGCGCAGTCCTCAGTCCCCGCGGGCCCCGAGAGCGGCGGGCGCAGGAGCCAGCTCTGCTCCGCCGGCACACGCAGTGCCCCGCGCCATCGCCGCTCGCTCCAGGAGGGCGACCAGCTGGCGAGGTGCAGGTTGCACGAGTCAATCCTGATGAAATGGAGAGTTTCACAGCTTGCCATCAGTTAATAGCCAAGCAAAGAGAGCACAGCATGGGTATTGGGGAAGACGGTTCCCCCTAAAGAACGGTTCCTTTAATGAGGCTCATAATAATACTCATTAATTTGTGCGTATCCGAACACCCGGGTTAACAAACAGGGAAGGAAATAGCTTTGCACTGCGCTGAGTCATACACACAACAGCTTCCCTGTCCTTCCAAGCCTCAGGTGGGTCACTGAGAATTTGTTTTATTGATTTAAAAAAAAGTTTCTCGGAATAAATCCAGCAGCCAGCAGCGCCCAGAGCTGCCTGGCACAGCACTGCACTGGGTCAGAGCGAGGGTCTGGGGGTCCCGCAGCCCTCATGGCTTCCTCCCCCCTCCACTTGTATCCCGTTGGATGCACTCAACCCTTTTTCTTTCCTAGCAATGAGCTTTGCAGATCAGCTCTGTGCAGCAGGAAAACAGGCTTTTTCCCCTTTCACATGCTCCCTGTGCCCAGCGCTGCATGCGAGGCCCCCCAGTGCACACCTGGGATGCCCCTCTCCACGCTTCCCAGGACCCCAGCTGCTTGTCCCCAGGCCAGGAGCCGGTTGCAGCTCCCAAAGTCTTTCCCCGGCTCGGGGAATGGGAGGAAGGCTCGCTGGAGCCTGCCAGGCTCTGCTCTGGCACAAATAACGGCTGTGACGAGCTCCCGCGCTCCATGGGGGCCGGCGCGTGGCGTTGTGGGCTGTTTCATTAGCTCACCGTACAGCAGCTGTACAGATGTCGTCTGCGCCCCCTCAGCAGCGGGGAAATTATGCACCTGGGCCAGCAGCCAACATACAGAGGATTTACGCTTTCCAAGGCCTTTTATTAACTCGACAACATATGGCTCCATCCGCAGAGCATCTCCTCCTCCTCCTCCCCGGGATGCCAGGGCAGGAGCGGTGCTTTCCCTGGCTGCCCCGTGTCCCTGTACCCTGCTTAGGGGGAGCCCCAAGGGAAGAGAAGCACACGGCCCTTTGGAGGTGGGTGGGGTGCTAACAAAACAATATGAAAAAAATTTCTTATGTAAAACCATATTTAAATTCCCTTTTTCTTGCACAAATGAAAAAAACAGAACTTTAAAGTACCATTATCAAGTATTTAGGAAACTGAGGGTTTTTTTTTTTTGGCAGGTACCTGCATCTGAATAGGCACACCTGAGAATGTCAGTAGAGGATAAGTTTTGATTTCACATGGTTCTCCCTGGAATTCTGCACCAAGGTCAGGTTTTTCACAGCACTGGGTCACATTCCCATGCTGACAAGAGCCGGCACCATGAACAACCCCACCCCAATAATGAGCCTGTGCTTTCTTTGCATCCGTATCCGATTCCTGTTCTTGCCGGTGCATCACAACAACCCAGAGGGTCCCTTCGGACCCGGCAGCTGCCCAAGGCTCCTCGGTCGATGCACGCATACAAGCCCACGCTCGGAAAGCGGAGTTACCATTGATTTTGGTCTTTAAGATTCAGGCTGCGATTGATTTATCTCAGGCAGGAGCTTTGCATCTAATGAAATGCAGAGGTCCTCTCAAAAATGCTCTGCAGCTGGCAGCGGGGCCATGGGCAAGTAAAATTGCCCTCATTTTTACAGCTTTTAGTAACTCCGAGAGAAAACCCCAACGGCTGGGTTGTGTAGGTCAAGGAGCGGCTTCAGAGAAGGCAGCCCCGCCAGGGAAAGACCTCGCCGAAACGTTTCTGCGCCTCGACACGCGTAGGAGGAATGTCTAATGGTGTTGAACTCAAACGGGCTGGAAAAGTGTCACAGGCTGCCTGGCTTAGGCACGTCTGCTCCCTCTCCCAGCCAAACTACAGCTGGCTTGCACCCAGCTACACCCTCCGTGCTCACAGACCAGCCGAACGCCAGCGGCAACACGGGATCTCCACACTGGTCAGCGAGAGCCGGTGCCCATCCCTGTCCCGGGAACGTGGGCCAGGAGTGACATCCCCATGGGCAGAGGGGCATGCAGGGCTACGTCCGCACACCAGCGACTCGGATGTTTCCTCAGCCACGGCCCACAGAGGAAACCGGAGGGTTACCCGGGCCGCAGAGGGGTCCTGGGCTGGGAGTGTTTGAAACGCACCGGTGGGGAGAAATCCTGCTCATCTCATCCCTCAGAGGAAGGGGCGCAACTGCCATAGGTACATCCCTAGGGAGGTGATGCGCACAGCTCTCAGTGGGGCTGGAGGATCCCAAGAACTGGGATTTGTTCCTCTCTCCCCTGCATTTGAAGACCCCCAACAGAACAAATCCCTTCAGCCATCGGTACAGAAACTGGCTCAGTGCCGCCTGAACCTCGGAACAGCATCGCAAGAGCTTTCAGCTGCAGCACCACCTTTCCCTTCGCTCTGCATCCATGCCTCTCCTCCCTGGGGGACAGGACCCTCCCAGACCTTCAGACCCCAGCAGTGGCCATTGAGACCTCCCAAGCCACCCCCAAGCCAGCAGTCCCTGGGAAATCCCAAACCCCAACCCACCTCATGTCTCCAGCGTTGGTCCAGGGCTGACCATGAGGAAGCTTCACGTGTGTTCAGCAAAACTCACTGCTCCAGAAAAATCCTCCTCCCTGCCCCACAGCAGCATTTTCCTGGCACTCTGCTCACTTTGCTGGTGGGAAAGCCTTTCCCACGGGCAGCAAAGCCCCAGGGATGCAAAGCCTGGCTGCACACAGGAGCCTGCAGCCACCCCACCAGCAGCAGATGCTTAGAGGTCTCCTCAGCAGATTTTCCCAGCAGGGATTTTCTGAAGGAAAGCTGGGCAGGAGGAGCAAGGCCAACCCTTGCACCAGAGCCCTCTCCCTCCCCACAAAGAGCCCTGCAGGGCTTTGCAGCAGCCTTTTGTGGGCGAGGGGGATGATGCTGAGTGCCTGCAGCTGTGAGCATCCCCAGCTGGGCAGGGAGCTCCCAGCCGAAAGGTCCCGCCCCAGCTGGTGTTTTAGTAACAGTGCTGGAAATGCCGTCGGAAACTCTGAGTGGAGGTCGGGAGCTGCCGTTCACACCCATGTGAAATGTTCCAAATTGGTTGTGGCAGGGCCCAGATAAACTTTGTGCGAGCTGAAACGCCAGCGTTGGCATGGCTGTCGGCCACTGCGTCCCCACAGCATCCCACCGAGCCCTCCATCCTCTTTGGACAACAGGCTTGGCTTTTCCCTTCCCACACCCATGCATTTTCCCAAACGTTTCCAAAGCTGCCTGTTCAGCGCGGCAAGCGTGAGCCCTGCCCGTGCATGCAGACCTGCGGGATGAGTTTGTTTACCCCCGCGCCTTGAAGTGCGGGGCGTGAGGCTACAACGGCCTTGGAGTAGCGCTGAGTGCTTTCGAGAAGATTACACTGCTGAAGTCGTAATTAATGTTTGTTTTATTATGTTCTGGGGAATGATCGGCCAACAAGATAACTCAAATAAAGCAGAACATGTTCCGATTGAACGCTGCTTAAAGGCTCATTCATTACAAACTGGCCCGTGCGAAGGACTAATAATTAAGAGAAAAGGCACAAGTAGGAGCGTGCTCGCCATTTATCTGCCTTTTATGTAATTAAAATGACGGAAATTACGGCTTAATGAGGAGAAATAGGATGTGCTCTCGAGAGCTTTGCGTATCCTGTTTTCCCACCAAGCGCTGTCTCCAGTGGCATCCCTCCGGCTGGGTCCCCAACCTCGGGGCACGGCCGGATGGCAAAGGCTCCTGGGCCACTTGGGGCGAGGAGGCGGCGGCGCCAGTGCTGGCAGCGTTTCCGCCTGCCCTTACTGCGCAGGGGCTGCACCGCCCGGGACCGGGTAGCGCGGGCTGGGAGCAGGGCTCCTCTCACTGAACCGCAGCGAAGCAGCCTGGCGTGAGCGCCGCTTCCCGCGATTAATTATCTCCTAACGTGTCATTAAATTACATACAGTGAAATGACTGTGTCGTGTTATATGGTAAATAAACCTCAGAGAAGGGAGAGCATCCAGCGGCACGAAGCGGGGCGGCTTCCCACTCCGGCTCCTCGGGGGAGCATCTTCCACAAGATGGAGCCTGCAGGCAGACGATGCGTGGCTGGACAGCGCATCCATCCATCCCCTCGTACAGTGCTCTGTCTGTCCATCCATCTCCCTGGCACTTGCCTGCAGAGCGATGCACCGTGGCCTGTCCATCCATCCGTCTGTCCATCCATCTGTCTCCCAGAGAGAGGGGGAGGCTTGGGGAGAAGAACAGCGTCGTGCCTCACGCCACTTCCACGTTATGCTACGCGTATCCGTTGGACACCTCCTTCCCACTGCGCATTCCAGCAGGTCCCTTCTTCTAAGTGGGAATCACTTCCACTGCCTGGTTTTTAATTACTCGGTGCTTAGGGAAGGGGACCGGCTGGGTGGTTTGGTTGCTGGCTGCGGCAGCCTGGCGATGCTCGGCACAGGCGGGGCCCGGGGCGGGCGATGCCGGGGAGCTTTCCGGGTGACGCCGAGGACCAGCCGGCGGGCGAAGCAGGCGGCTGACCCCACAGAGCGGAGCCAGGGGCTGTCCATCCGGGCTGCGTGCTCAGGCTGCTCCGCACCCCCGGGCCCCCGACCTCCCCCAGCCCCGGGACCAGGGAGCCCACCACGGCAGTGGGAGCATCCTGCTGCCACATCCCCTTCACCGGGAGCAGAATTACACCAGGAGAGGAGCTGGCCCTTCCTGCCATAAACAGCCCCAAACAAGCTCCACGCCAAAACACGGGGAGAAACAGATCGATAAAACATTCAAGGGAGGAAGAAAAAAGGAGAAAATAATGAGAGCCTCATTTGTTTGCTTTCTTTGCAGGTCACCTTAAAGGCACAATGACAGGAGAAAAACATCAAATATCTGATAAAAATGAAACAGCTAAAGAAAAAAAAAAACCACCTATATGTCAGGCAGCCAATACGGCCAGCCAGGCAGAAAGTCCCGCGCTGCCCCTCTGCAGATGCGGGATAAGAGCTGTGACTTTGGCCAACGTCAGGGCGCAGGCATGCGAGGCAGTGCCGAACGGCGAGGGTGGGAGCGGCGCTGCGGGCCGGCAGCACGGCATTAGAGCCAATAAAAATGGAAAGAGGATTTGGAGAGCGAGAGGAGGCAGATAAGCGGTGACAGGGAATGCAGGAACATGGCCTACTTTTGTCAGCCCGAGGAAATCGGTACGGCGTCATTGGAGATGCGGAGACGACCGCTTTGATCCCGGATGCTCGGGATGCCGGGGCTGGGACGGCAGGAGCCTGGCCAGGGGACAGCAGTGCCGCGTTTAAAAGCTCATCTTTGCCTTCCTGGCAAAGTCTTTTCGCTTTGCAGAAAACAGAGGAAAGCCATTCCCTCTGAGCCCGAGAGGAGCCGCTGAGGCAGATGCCCTCGCTGCTGAGTGATGCCAGGCTCGGAGCCCCGCACGGGCAGGAGCCCTTTGCCCCTTGGAAGATGAGCCTTCCCAAGTGGAGACCCTCGGATGCCGGGACCTTGGGGAGAGGGGTCTGCCTGCAGTGCCCTGCTGTGCCGCACCCTCCCGCCTCACTGCCCACGCACACGTGACTTTATTTCGCAAATACCTCCAGCGTTGCGCTCACCTGTTCTGGGACGAAGGCTGCTCTCATGGCAGTGATTAACGAGCAACACGACGACCTTCTCTCCTGCCCCGTCACCCTTGAAATCTGCCCGATCGTGCATACTAAGTGGGAACAAATTTCAGGGATTTCATTTTTTTTCAGCGTTCTTCGGATAGGTCTGTGCTGCTGGCCCTGCCGTGATTGCCGTCACCAGGTTGAGCCAGGTTTGAGCAGAATTTTTATTTGAACAATAGGTCAAATGTGAATTCACCTCGCTCCAGACACAGGATATTAGCTCCAATTTTGGAGGCTTTCAGCCTTCTTGCAGAAAGGGACGGGAAAGAAAATCCTCACCATCCAATTATGCTAGTTACAGGCAATCAGACTGTTAGTCATGTTCTGATGACTTTTATTTGACACTGATTGATTACGCCTTAATATCTGCCCTGAGCGCTTTCTGCGCTCAGAAGAAGTTTAGGAGAGTTGTGCCGAGCATTGAGGGCTCAGAGGCTGCTGTTCGCGGGTCACGGCCATCTGCTTCTCCTGCCCTTGGGAATCTCCTTCCAAGAGCGCCGGCTGAGAACCAGGAAGGCGCTGAGGGAAGCGGAGGGCGGTTAGACGGAGCCGTGGTGGGCTCTGCAACGGGTGCGGGATGCAGCCCCTCGGTGCTGGGTTCCCTGGGGCTGCAGCCAGGGCTCTGCTCCCCGCGTGGCGATGGTGGAGCTGAGAACTGGTGTTCCAACAGCACACTGGGAACCGGGTTACCAAAGGGCAAAACATGGCTCTGAATACATTCCAACATCTTTTACACACTGTAACGGGGCTGGGCGTGCGTCGGCAGCTTTCCAGCGAAACACCTCGCATCGTCGGGGAGCACAGGCAAGCTGCTCGTCTGGAGTTATTGAAATGCAGAACACTACAGGTAAAACTCCCCGTGCCGCTCCGGCGCAGGGCTGGAGGCAGATAATCGCATCCTCCGGCGCGGAGCGTGGCGGCGGGGTCAGGGCTGATGCATTGTAAATCAGTGTCTTGGAAGCACGGCGCCCTGTTCTACTCGGCCGGCTCCTGCCAGTTTGAAACTGATGCATTAGTCCACAGCCTGCTGCCGCAGGTGCTGCTCTGGGGTCACTGTGTATTCCCTTCGCACCCAAACCTGACCAGGAACGGCACGTGGAAACAGGGGCTGGCTCTACAGCATCGCCACGCTGGGAACCTGATGACGAGGTGAATGAAAGAGTTTGCTTTCCGTCCCGCACACACAGCTAGCAGCTGGCCAGCTCCTGGGAAAACCTGCATCAAAAGCCCCATCCCGCGGTAAGCATTCCTCAGGCAAGGCTTCGACCCTGCGAACCCCACCTGCCCAATGGCCGAGGGAAGGGCCGTGCTCACCAGCAGGCTGGGGTTAGCACGTGGCATTTGCCAGCGCATCCCGTTCGATCACCTTTTTCTCTGTTGCTTTGGCTTTTTCTCCCGAGCACTGAGAACACCACAGGAAAAGAAATGTCAAAATAGGAAAGCTTCCCTTATTAGGCAGTAAATGATGATGGAGCCCGAGGAGACCTTCAGGAGAGACAAAAATTCAGTTTTTAATTGCCAGCCGTGCCTACATACCTGCAGCTGTGGAGGGGGGTTAACTCTTGCAGTCTGCTGGGTTTTAAGGGGGAACTGGGCTCATCCCACTCAATATTTGTCTTTACCGGCACAGGAGAGCAGGTCCCAGCACTGCCCTGGCCCCATCTGGAGGCTGATGGTCCCTCCCTGGGGCAGCCGGGGGGAGCCACAGAAAAAGCCCAGACCAGGCAATTTTTGTAAAACAAATATTCAGCGTGAAAGTGAGTGTCTAACCTTGGTCTCTGCGCAGCCCTGCCTGGGACGGAGCACACAGGCAGGTTCGCCGCACCGATGGCGTGCGATGGCACGGTCACCACTGCCGCCGCAGCCTGGGTGAGCCTGATGAAAGGCTTTAGAAGGACCTGAGCCTGGCAGGGGCCGGAGGGCAAGCCCTTGCAATAACCAGCTCTGCTCTGAAAGTAATATCAAAAACTTCTGGTTATCTGCAGCTGGAAACGCACCCAGCTCCAGACACTCCGGTCCATGTAATTGAATTATTTAGGGGCTGGTGTGGCGTGATGAAATAGGCTTTCTTCCTATTTTTAGGTCTCCATCTACAGGGCTGGAAATTACAGCCATTAAAATGTTCTATTAGTAATGACATATAAAGGGGGAAAAACTGATCAGACTTTTCTAGTGCACAGAGAGCATTAGGATATCATTAATTTTAATGATAGAGCCCAAAATTACAAAGCTATTACAATCACACTCGAAGTTTCCGAAAAAAACAGAATCATTCTAAATTATTGCTAATGAGAAAAAAAAAAAATTCAATCATATTTAACAGACCTTAAAATTACAGCTGATATTGCCATGAGCTGACGATGTCGGGCTGTGTTTGTTTCGTGGGGCTGACAAACAGCGCGTCCCGCGCTGGGAGCGACACATGGCCTGGGAGGAAGGGGTGGGTGCCCACGGGCGCTCCCGGCCGGATCCGGAGCCAGAGGGGTGATGGAGAGGGGCTGCCTCTCCCGCTGCCCGTGCTCCCGCGTCACCTGCTGAGCTCAGCCCAGCATCCCGCCGTGCCCGCTGACGGGAGAGGCAGGCGCGGTGACCACGGGCCCGCTTCAACCTCCACCTCGCAGCACAGCAATACGCTTGCCAGGTGTAGGAGAGAAGCTGTGCAGGCACGGAGTGGCAAACAGAGACATCTCCCCAAGGAAAAGCCCTCCCCGATGAGCCTCCTCCTGCTGCTCCGGTTTGCTGGCTGCTGTCCCACAGCTCCGTGAAACATCACGGAGCAGAACACCTAGAATAAATGCACGGCCTCGTAATGGTCTATGCAACATTAAAACTATTTTCCAGACACCTGATATTAGAGACGTCGCAATAAAAGGGTCAAAAACTTTCCAAATTCATTAGGCTGTCGCTTTGAAATAGCTGCTTCGTTACGTGCCACGGAGCCGGCCGCCAGCGGGAGGTGAAGCACAGGGCCCCGGAGATTGGATGAGCACAGAGCGCTGATGAATGGCTTCTCTGCGGCCATTCCCGAGCCGGCAAGGGGAAAAATGCCATCCCACGCTTCAACAAGCCTGGAGTATAGTGCGAAACTTGGGAACTGCCTTGGCCGGAATAAAACATCCCTGCTCCTGCCTTGCCAGCAGCAATGTGACCTTGGGGAGAGAGGCTGCCAGCCAGCGTGATGGCAGCACCGAGGACCCAAAACCCCTTTGTCCTTCCTCAGTGTGGCTTGGGGGTCCCCAGTGCCCGGGGGGTCCCCCCACATGCCCACCCCTCGCCTGGGGGAGCCGGTCCTTTGGCTGTGCCCACCATGCAGAAGGGCGTGGAGCGATCGCTACCCGCCGCTGCGACCCCGCTGCCCGTCCTCGCGCCGAGGTGCTGACGTAGCCCTTCGGGGTGATCCGACCTCTTCAACGGGCAGAGAGGAGTCGGAGCCTCAGGTCCTGCATCCCTGAAGAGTTTCCGCTGGATTCACCTTGATCCGTTCTGGCTGCAGATCTGGGATGCGCGGTAGGGAACAGCGCCGAACTGCTGGCCCTTCCTGACGGATAAGGGGGAGGATGAAGACAGACGGCTTTCTCGGGCCGGGGTAATAGAGTCAGCAATTCCGCTTGGCTAAGCACACGGCTTTTATGAGGTCCCCGCGCAGCGCTGAGCAAAACGCCGCGGCGGCAGAAGACGTACAACGCTATCTGTGGGGCCGTCTATTTCCTAAATGGGAGCTGGCTGTTTGAACAGAAAGCACTTTAACACTCTGGAAAATACGAGAGTCCCCAAAGCTGCATTTCTGAGCGCCCATTCTGCAGCTTCCCAAAAAGCCGAGTTCATTGCTGAGCGGCAGCGCGCGCCGGGTGGCAGCGGCCCAAGCAGCACTTAGCGTGCGCGTAACTCCGGGCGGAGCCACAGTCCCAGCGTGGACAGAGGTATTAATCACGTCCCAAAAGTGAAGGATGTGCTTAACTGAGTTTTTAATTTTTTTTTTTTTTAACTCTAATATTTGTTCCCAACTCACCTGACCCCGCCAGGCAGCTGTGGCCGGGGGTCCTGCTGTCCACGCTGTCCTGGGGTCTCTCCCTCGGAGTCGCAGCTCTGCCATCAGCGTTTTCTGTGCTTGTCCTCTTTCCACAGCACCAAGGTGCTCTGCAGTTTTTCGTAAGCAGAGGCTGAGACAAAGGCTCCTCGCTCAGGCACGTCCTTCACAAGAGGCTCCTCTCGCTGCTCAGCGGTTTGGGCAACACCTCTGGACAGCGCTTCGTAAAATAAACTGCTGTTAATGAAAGCGTCTGTGGACACAGGAGCCCGAGCAGCCCGGCAGCGGGAGAGCGGGCACGACGGGCGGCGGGGAGCGATGCGCGGGAAAATGGGGCAAGGCGGGGGATTCTCACAGCTGCACTCCCCCGTGGGCCCTGGTCCCTGGCAAAGGGCACCCGTGAGCGGCACATTTGGAGCCATCCGTCGGCAAGGTTTTGTATCTGAGTTTTCACTCATTTTGCACGGCCCGTGCTCCCGCTGTTGGCAGTCATCTCTCCGAGCGGGAGCACCTCTCCCGGCACCCTTCCCCGTGGTGCTGCGTGACCTCCCGGCAGCGCTGGCATCCTTGGCGTCCTCGTCGGCGACAGAAAACCTCAGTCTCCTCTTCTCGCCCTTGCCTCCGCCGAAGCTCAGGTGACAGCCGGCCTCTGTGTGAAGCGGGTGCCACAGAGCAGGCTGGGGGCTCAGCCGCTGCGTCCTTCCCCGCCTCTCCGCATCCCAAGCAACCGCGCCGAGCACGGCATCCCGGCCGCTGGTCCAAACCCTCTCCGCCTTGCTGCGTGGGGGCCGGTGAGCTCTGCCATACCTGTAAACTCCGTCTGAGCTTCACCAAACCTATTTGCTTGATCAGATTTATGTAGCAATTCCAGGACGAGGTGAATAATGAAAACGAATCATGAATATTTCATTTTTATAAATCACATAATTCATATCTATTCACAAATATTTGCTTTGCCTTATACACCGGATGAATAATTTACAGAAATATGCAGCAAATATTTTAAAGAAAATATGAAATCTATTGACTACATTAATCAACAAATATTATCCAACTTATATTGGTTTAGCTTGCTGACAGATGAATTCCCTGTTTATGAGAGGAGTTGGAGGAGCAGGTGATATTTCCCGTACTAGAACACCAGGAGACGAAGCTCGGCTCTTCCCACGACAGAGTTATTTTCACGCTCACCTGCTCAGTCCTGGCAGCAGCAGCCGGGCCGGAGACCCATCCACGGCTCCGGGAGCCCCTTCCCACTCCGTGCTGTGTTTTGGGGAGAGCAGAGGGCTCTGGGGCCAGCGCTGGACCCGGGCCCTTGGCGCCGGCATCTGCTCGCTGGGGGCAACGCGGTCCAGGCCCCGGCCGGCATCCCGTCTCAGAACTTTTCCATACCCCGCCTTCTCGCCGCCTGAGCCCACGCCTCATTTTCGCTGTCTGGAAGGAGAAAACGTGACTTTTGCACCCAAAGGAAAGGGACGGTGTGAAACGCGTGGTGCTTTGAACGTGGGAGGGGAGAGCGTGGCTCCCTGGGAGGAGGGAGGTACGAGTGATTGGAATTTAAAAAAAAAAAAAAAAGGCAAACAAAAAAAAAAATCCCAAAACCAAACAAACAAAAAAAAACCCAAGAAAAAGGAAGAAGGCATCGCACCTTGCTTCTCCGCAGCCTCTGCGTGGCACGGGGAGCACAGGGTCCCGCGCTGGGGCAGTGGCCGGGCAGTTTGCAGAGGGACGGCTGCAGAGGGTGAAACCAGAGCTGGGTGATGCCGCTTATGCCAAAGATGCGGTTTTATCTGGAGAAAACAACTGAGCCTCTGCTTGTTAAAGTTTTTTTCTCACCGTTTCGGTTCCGTTTAGGTAACAGGGCTCGGCCGCACCAGCAGCAGCAGTCACTGTAGGGACTTCAGTGGCTAAAAGGGGGACAGAGGAACGTCACTTTTTGCATTTCTGGTTTCCGCAGCCGGGTCTGCGTGCCACCGCTGTCCCCTGGTCCCTGCCGTCCCCTGGTCCCTGCCGCATCACTAGCTTTTCTTGGCCAGCAGCTCTGTCAAGAAGCAGTAAATAAACTGTTATGTTTTCTAATTTTACTGTAATTCCCTCAATTATTCATCTTTTTAAAAAAATGAGCTGCTTAAACAGGGTATTAGGTGGCTGCATCAGTCCACCTGCACTCAGAGGATAAAGTGATTAATCTGCCGTAGTTAAGCACCGTGATGGCTGGCGAGGAGCGTCCCGGCGGAGGTGGGAGCCGTGTCCTGCAGAGCAGGAATGGGGTGCAAACGTCGGGGTTTGGGAGGGGTCCCCGAGGAGCGGGGCTGAAGCTGCTCCAGACCCCGGCACTCGCGCGTGCTGGGTTCCGCAGCCCAAAGCGAGGAAACACTAACGTCCCTCGTTAGTATTCCTGCCGTTCGCGGCGTGTCTCCCGAACTATCCGTCTGTAACATTTGTAGGCCTATTAAGGGGGAAATACAATTTCATAGTCACAGATAAGAGATCAGACAGATCAATCCCTCCCCACGGAATGGGCTGAGAAGAAAAATTCGTTTCCAAATTGCGATGTAGGTTTTTGTTTGCTTGATTTATTGAGCTGTGGGTCCTGCCACCAACTTTCCCAGTCGTGTTCTTATGAAGAGAGCAAGTAGTTTGTGGGATAAATGTGAAGACAGCCAGTGGGGCAGCCGGGGAGTTTGGGAACATTTTGGAGGAAGGCAGGCTGAGCACGGAGCTCTGAGACAGCGTCTGCAGAGTGCCTTCCTCCCTCGCCTCCATTCCCATCGCTGGGGTTTGAGCCAGGAGCATTTCCCCTCGGAAGGTCACGGCTGCCCGGCGCAGCCCGTGTCGGCAGCGTGTGGCAGGCGGTGCGCTGGCGCGGAGCACAAGGCGTGCCGCGGCGGGGAGCCCAGGGCGCTGTTACCGTACAGCGTGACGCGCTGCGCGAGGCCGTGAGAAGAGAAGCTGTCAAAATATTTAGCAGCAGAGTTAAACTGAAACCACTACATCTGCAAACGGGGAATTCTGTACAGCGGCTCTTGAAAAACCCTCAACCACTCACCGAAAGCAGAGCTGCAGAGACAGGCAGGGTCGTTTCCCAAAGCAGCTCACGCACGCGTGGAAGGTGATGGGCTTGGCCAGCCGGCTGCACGGTCCCAGCACGCGCAAGAAACCTGCATCGGCAAAGGGCATCGCCGACAGCCACCACGGCGGCCAGGGGAGCAGGTAGCGCTGGCGCAAAGGGGACAAAGCAGAGCTGGTCCGGAAAGGCTGGGAAAACGGCAGGGAGATGTCCTGAGAAGGCTGCGGGACAGTGAGAGGGCACCGTTCCCCTTGCTTCCTCCCAGAGCAGTGGGACCGCAGCCATCCCAGGCGCCGGTGCGGTCCTCAAACCCGCAGACAGCAGCTCTGCGCCCAGCACCCTGAATTATTAATAGCCTGTTACCATCCCGCAGGTATTATTTGTGTAACCATTAGTTTCTGTAAAGTGTATGAAAGAAGCTGTAAAATACCAAGCATCTCCTCCCTTCAGCTGGGAGCTCATTATTTCCCTACCTGAGTTACCCAGCTCTGTCTCAGCAACTTAACCCTTTGCTGCTGGCAGAGGAGTGCGAGCACCTCAGCGCATGGCCAGCCCCAAAGCCTCTGCGCCTCATCCCCACGTGCGAGGCGGCGTCGCATCCGAACAGCAGTCGCGAGCGTCGCAGGAGAGGAGGGCGCTGGATCCCTCGCTCCCGCGCTGGAAGGGTTTGTCCTGGCAGGAGGAGCTCTTGACTGGAAAGCAGTGGCTCTTCTCTGGATAAATACATTAAAAAAAAAAAAAAAAGATTTATTCAACAGTATAATGAATTCAGTGCCTTCTAAATATGACAGTGGGTAAAATACATCGGCCTTCTGCAGGCTTAAATGTCATCTGTAAAGATCAGGCTTTCTCTTCCCTCCTCCACACGCGGGGGCCACCCTCTGATTCACTGCTCGATTTCGGAGGGGCCTGGGGCAGCACCCCCGCAGCCCCATGTCCCCGCACCCACGGGCGCCGGCGAAGGGGCAAACTGGGGGTAAAGGGCTTTGGGGTGACAAAAGCAGAACCCGTAAGGCTCAGCAGGCTGCCGGAGGGATGAGTGCCTGACAGGGGTTTCCAGGGGACGGTAATGCATTTCTTCTTTTAATTCCCAGGTCAGCAAAACACCACAGAATTACACTTCAGTGTAAATTCAGAGCCAACCAAAAAATAAAGCAGAAACGGCAAAGCAGACTAGAAAACAGCCCTCAAATTCACTTAGTGCAGGCACGACAAGGGGCTTGGACCAGGCTTGAGAAATTACTCTACGAAACGAGCACTTCAGAAACCAAATAAACTGCTCCAAAGACAAAAAAATTACCCTCAGCAAACTGGTATTGATTGCAGGCACTGAACCAAAATAACAACACCCTGCCCTGGCGCCAGCGGTGCCTGCTCCGCACCTACCATCCCCTGCGGCCCCACCGCCACCAGGTCCTGGGTCCTCGCCACCACCCCGCTCCGTCCCTCCCTGCTCCCAAAACGAGCCTTTGCCTGCCGTGGAGAAATGCAGAGCCTTTGGAAACGCACGCAGAAGGCCCTTTGCCTGGTGGGCACCGCACCCCCGGGAAGGGCACCGGCATCGCCGGGCGCCAGGCTGAGAAACCGCCCCGCCAAGAGCAGCAGCTGGTACACTGTAAAAAATGAGAAAAAAAAAATGTTTTCCTTCCAGATTATTGAACCAACTGTAGTGAAAACTCCATGTTTGATATGCGTGACCTGCTCCGTGCACTCCACTCTAATGAACTGGTGGAACATCTTGGACAGCTACATCATTAGGGGCTGGGTGAAACACTGGGGCCAGCTGTAAACGCAAGGGAAAAAAAAATAAAAAAAAAAACGAGGCATGTAAAATATGAACCAATTTTCTCATCTTGGCTAATAGATTTTAAATGGGAAAGCTGATTGTGGATGAGCACTGAGAAGATGCAGGATTCGGGTGTTGCAGGGCCCCCGGCTGATCCGTAGGGGAAGGGCGAAGCGTGCCGAGCGCTCCAGGACCGCAGTCGGGGCCGGGAGCCGTCAGGTTAAAACCCGCGGCCGAACACCAGGCTGAGAGAGCCCTCGTTTAAAGGTGCGTTGTAGCTTGCTGCTTCCTAATTACCTTGTATGTTCTGCATAATTTTTGTTTTTAATTTCAGATGGGAAAACACCATAAACTCGCTA
Source organism: Ardeotis arabs (assembly GCA_011801015.1). Taxonomy (NCBI): domain Eukaryota; kingdom Metazoa; phylum Chordata; class Aves; order Otidiformes; family Otididae; genus Ardeotis; species Ardeotis arabs. The sequence goes on from JAAGAY010147482.1 coordinate 62,453, forward strand.
ATTAATTACTTTTTAACCCCGGCGTAGCAGCTGAAGTGCACGCTTCGCCGTGCAGCCTCTCCTCTCCACGGGAAACCATCCTCCAAGCCCAGCTCTGGGGCAGCCGCCAGCGGAGCGGCTGGATTTGCAGGGAATTTCACCAAAACCCCTGGAAAACAAAAGGAAGGAGAGAACAAGGAGCCGCGTAATCTGATTTTCGACTGCAGCAGCAGCCGCTCCCCAAATCGGGTCCCGGCGGAGGCAGCCCAGGAGCAGACAGCACTGCGGAGGTGACATTAACCGGTGATTGATGGACTTCATATTTCAAAAGCCCATGAGCTGCTGAAGAGAAAATATTTAGAGAATCTAAAGCAGCTAGAAGTACGACCGGGTCTGGGGGGGTAAAAATAATTTTGAAAAAGGCAAAAAAGAAGAGGACGGGGGCGGCACTGACAAACGACCACCAGCTCCGGGCAGGCCCAGGGCCGGCTTGTAACCTGCTGTCCCGGGTCTCCTTCCTGGAGTTTCCAGAAGCAGTGGCAAGGTTTAACATCCAGCCCTCCTCGCTCTGCTCCTCCCAGTTCTCCTGCCGTCTCCTCTCTCATTGAACGGGTCCAGCTCAGGCTGACTTGACTCCATCGTGGTCCGTGTCCAACAGCCTTTTCTGTTAAGGGCAGACTGATGAATCCGGAAGGGAAAACCCCAAATGAAACCTCAGGCTGTCCGGGCAGGTGAACGGCTCGCTTCTTGGCATGCCCAGCCGGAAATCATTCTTTCCTTTCTTTGTTTTTATGAATCATTCATGTTTTTATCAACTTGAAAAGCAAAGAGGCAAATGTAAATGCCAGGATTTTTAAATGGGAATACATTGATGGGAAGACAGACAGAGGTTTAATTCCCTTCCCTTTAACTCCTGGCGAACGTGTGTTAGTGAGAAGGTGGGGTAACAATGAACTTGTCTGGACCAGCGATGAGGAAGGGGAGCGCAGGGTGGGGTGGCCCGATGGCCCCCGTCCCCATCCCGCCCCGCGCACAAGGCACACAGCAAAGGTTTGGGGATGACAGACAGGTGACCCCAGGAGGCATGGGATGAGGGCAACACACGGATCCAGATGGCAGAGCGGGGCAAGGGCGGCTCAGAGCCACATGGTGCGGCCCCCATGCAGGGGTGCAGCCCCTACGCAGGGGCGCATCCCCCGGGAACCACGGCTGGTCCCTCCCTGCCCAGCGAGCTCCTTGTGCCCCTCGCACTCCATCAATCATTTTTTCATCGAGTTGGAAGATTATAGCTTCTTATACACTACCTCCAGTGCAGCTTGTCAGGGGAAAACTCCGGGGAGAAATTCGCGGAGATGTATTAAAGCCATCCAACACTTTCTCCATGGCAACTGGGACCGGTGCAAATCCCATCAGTCCTGCCTGGAGCAGGATGAGAGCTCCTCCGCAGCTCTTCCAGGAGCCTGGATAACGGCAGGCGAAGGGAAAACATCTTCATTAGCTCGCGTTGCCTCCCAACTACAACACGCAATAACGCTCGATGAACGCCAAAGCATTTATCACTTATGAAATACGTTTGAGGCTCTGGCAATGCGCGTTTGCCCTGGCCTTTCCCTGCTGTGAGGAATTGTGCGCTGGCGCATGCATCCGAGCGCCCGGCAGCCGGGGAATGAGAAGCGACGCATGGGGCAGAGAGCAATCGCAACCACGTGCCGGACACCACTAAACTACCTGCCAAAGAGCAAATGAGAGCATTTTGACAGTAATGCATCACTCACAATGCTATTATTAATTTTAAAAGTCGTGATCTTTGTTTGTTGTGCTGCCAGCGTGGCTGGGAGCCTCCAGACAAAGTGGGAGAGGGAGCTCCAGCAGCAAGTAGCAGATTTTCAGGGTTTAATACCAAAAGTCACAGCCACAGCCTACACTGGAAGGTCTTTAAAACCAGCCCGAGGTCTGCGCGCACAGAGATGGCACGGCGGGCGAGAGGGATGTCCTACATTTCCTAGCTCCCTTAATCCCTCAGACTGATGGCAAAATCCCCGCTTGTCCTCCCAGAAGGCGAGCTCCCCGATCCATCTTGGAGAGCCTTCCCTGTAATTAGGGGCTCCACCCTCCCAGCAGCCACGGGGTTGGGGTCCTGGGCCCTTTTTGGGGGAGTGCAGCTGCTTCCACAGAGCGGGGCCTGTCCTGGGCCGCAGGAGCTGGCCGGGTGCCACACTGGAGCTGAGTTTGGCAGCAGCAGTGAGCAGGTCTCCACAGGGAATTGCGCCAAGCTGGGTGCCAACCTCGGCGTGCCGCCACACAAACCCAAGGGGGGTGAGGTGCGAGCTTCACTGGTGCTGTCCGGCCAAAAGCCTTGCTCTCCGAGGCAATAAAACTTGTTTGAGCCACTGGAGCAAATCTGCAATTTTATTTCCACCCAAGCTACCACCAAACTGCGAGGGAGCCAAGCCCTTTGAAGTCTGCCATGTCCAATCCATTATTAATCACTGTAAATCTGGTATAATCTCTACAAGCATATTCTGCTCCCTGCAAACAGAGCGGTGCCAACCCGCTCTAATAAACCCCGCGTCAGGGCCGCTGTTGTGCCTTCTCTTCCTGCAGCATTTCCCAGCAGAGGTATTTAAACAATAACCGTCCCTATTTGGTGCAGTCACTTTTGTTTTAGAAGACTGTGGTCTAACGAGTAACCGATTCAGAGCTTACAGAAAGGCCGGGATTTATGGCAAAATGAAGGAGGTTTACACCACGAGCCCTGTGTAAAGAGGGGCTGGGTACGTAGACAATCCCTGGGGATTCATCATCGGCACTGAACAGCTCCAGGCAGCGGCTGCCAAGGAGCGGGTAGGGAGCCTGGACTGCTCCCGGGGGATGCTCTGGGGATTCCTGGAGCCGCTGCCCGGAGACACAGCTGCCAGCCCCGGGGATGCTCAGCCTCGCTGTGACCCACAGGGCCGGCTGCCAGCCCCGGTCTTTACAGAAGGGTTTAATTGGCAAGGCGCTAATGACTCCCCTCCTGCTCCCCAGCCGCCCGGACAGCGACGGCGTTGGCCCTTGGCTGAGGATGCTCTCCGTGTGCCTCCTTGACGTGAGCGCAAACATCCAGGAGAAGGAGCTGTGAAGGCTGTTAGCCCAAACGACAGCTTGTTTTCTCTCTCGCTGACAAACGAGTCAGAGTTCCAAAAGCAATTTAGCCTGGGAAGAAACGTCCAAGTCCCCACCGCTAAGGCTGAGGCACTAAATGAGCTGAACAGAGGGAGGCTGCGGCGGCCGCGGCTCCCAGGCACTTGGTTTTCACTTGACTTCCTCAGCTGGCAGCTCGCAGTGGACTAAATGCTCTCCAAGAGGAGCAGCTCCTTCCCACCCGTGCCAAGGACTCTGGCCAGAAATCGCTTTTTTTTCCTCCCCTGACGCTGCTCATTAATTTTGTTTGTTTGTTTTCTTTTTTTTAAAGCTTGTGCTGCTTCCCCAATTAGGACACGATTTAAAAAAAAGAAAAGAAGGAGAATTTGAGGTACAGAGAATTCAGGCGGACCCCCAGTGCGGGCAGCGGTGGTTGCCGAGGCGCCCAAATCACTTTTTAGCGATGGGGCTGGCAGCCAGGGCACCGTGCCTTCACCTTCCTCCTCCTCCCGCCAGCGTAACTCATTTAGTGCCTTGCTCGCGTTGATAAACCGACAATAAAAATGCACAGGAACTCAAGGCAGATCGATTTATTTCAATATTTCTGACACAGTTGCCTCAGAAGCCAAGACCAGGGGAACCAACAATGCAATTTCCTACCAGAGAAGTGGCGAGACGTCGGGCATAAATTACGCTTAAATGCCATATAGATAATGAGGCTGCATCTGGGAAGATTTATCTTCCCTTTTCTTGCATTGAAAACGCTCCGAGACAGCGATCTGATGCAGGAGCTATCGCGGCACAGCCTTTCCGATAGGATCGGGCCCCGCGAAGCTGTTCCCCACCACGGATGCTGCGGGGATGGTCCTGGGGTACCTGAACCCCCCAGCTCCCACCCGGAGCTGTGCTTCCCTCCCTCACTCCCACACCTCTGCAGCTCCGAGGCCAGAGCACGGGTCCAAAAATGAGAATATTAACGTTCACCTTTTGGGGAGCAGTTGGCTATGCCACTGCCAGTGAAGAGCAGTACTGATGCCAGCGCTCGTAAGAGACATCCAAGCAGTTCCATCATCACCAGGGAGAGGTGGCGGAGCTGGCGTGAGCTGTCTGCTGGGAGCCAGGAGCAAGAAGAAGATATTTTTCTTCTCTCATTTACAAAAAGAAAATTACACCTCGTGCGTCTGCTCTCTCTGAGCAGATTTCTAGCCGGAGTTCATCATTCCTACGTGCTTCCCTATATTTAGAGTTGCTCTCAAAGTGTGTTTTGAGCAGCGATTCCGGTAAATAAACTGCCGGGGCCTTCCCCTCGGTTCATGACAAGGCACATGCACGACCCACGGGATCGGATTTTCCAGCGGCTCAAATCAGGCTCCGCTGTAGTGCCGTGAGCAAGGTGATGCCTAATTACATCTGTGGGGGCTCCCACCACTTCCCAGCCCCACTCCCTGATCACAAGCAGCTCGTTAGCTCGCTTCGGAAAACCCGTTGTCTCCGGACAGGGTCGGTGAGCTGGGAGCGGGGACGTGGCGTTGCCTTGCACACTCCCCTTCCCTTCGCAGTGTCCCGCACCCCCGTGAGTCACCAGGCTCTCTGAGCCCTCGTGCCGGGGCATGGATGGATGTTTGGCCGGGTCTGGTGTCCCCAGCCGTACTTCACGGTCCGGGGGTCGGGCGAGACGTGCAAACTGCAGTGCGTCATGCCGGGCCGATACAGCCGCGCAGCCTCGCCTCTGCCAGGGTGGGCTGTGAGGAGGGGGCTCCCCGTGCCCGCGGTGCTGCTGCACCAGGGCACACGCCAGCTTCTCCTTGGCACTTCATCAAATCCACGCGCAGGAGGAAATTAAAGGAAGGCTCCGAGCAGGGGCTGCGGTAGCGACATGAGGTTGGCTGCAATAACTAGCTTTTCCAAAAATACCTCTCCTCTGTCGGAGACGCTCTATTTTTAGAGCTATGAAGCATCACCGTGCCAGGCGGCGGGGTCAAAGCTTACCTTTAAACTTCTCAAATTCCTCTGCCCTTGTGCAAGCACCTTGGTTGTCAGCCGGCTATCAAAGGCAATGACAGACAGTTTGGCCGACGAGCCCCAGCCCCCCCCGAGCTCCGACACCCTGGAGCTGCGCGACAGGGTCGGCTCGGACGTGACCGGACACTGTCTGTGCAATGCATTGCTTTCTCCTTTACCCTGACACCAGTCTATGAAAACCATTTATAATTTAAAACCCACAATGAGATCTCCAGGTGAGGAAATTGCTTCTCTCCAAACCTGTGTAGGAGATGCACATGCTCAGGCGAAGCAGCGACTCCCTGGGCGTCGGGAGCCCTTTCCCCGCTCAGCAGACGCAGCAGAGCAGGGCAGGTTAATTAAATTATCACAGACCTGCGAGCTGCTCGACAGCGGTGGAAACGGGGGAGACCCCCGCCAGAGCCGTAGGGCCGCTGCCTGCGCCAGGCAGCAAACCGAGCACGCCGCGTGGAAAATTAAAAATCTAGCCGGTCGCTAGGAATAAAAGCCATCATTTGCATGTTAAAACACCTTACAGCAGCAATTTCCCTCTTCCTAGCTTTCATGGTTTACACAGTTTCCAGGATGAATAACGCAACGGAACTCCCCATCGGTGACAGGCATCCAAAACTGCGATAGGATTTCTCTTTTTTCCCCCAAAACCACACATCTTCCACGGGAAGCCTTTCCACTGAGACATCTCAATACCTGCAGCCACAGCTTCTGCCAGCGGCTTTTTAACGAACGCTTTAACCGCGCCTGCCCGTGGCAACAAACCTGCCAGGGTCCCTGCCCTGCCTGAGCGAGCCCCCGCTGCAGGCTTTCCTTCTAAAACGCAAAAAAAGTCACCGCTACTCTGCTCATCATGTTCACAAGCATCAATAAAATACTGGGAATGCCTTTTCCTGAATGGCGTGGGATCCCATTTCCCCCAGAAATGATCACTGAGATGCCAGAAACCCTCCCTGCCTGTCCCTGTTCCTGCTAACGGGATTTATACATCTCTAATGCCTCTAATAACGTTTCCATTGCCCAGCTTACAGCCTGCCAGCTTTCCTGTTTGCTCAAATTAAAACACAATCTCTGCAGATTTCCCTTAACGAGATCTTGCGTCTCTTCCTTCAGGAATAAGCAAATCAGCTCTTGGGGAAAAAAACACTGCCATCAACCTGGTTCTGAAATCTGGAAGCAGATCATATTAAATCTGAATAATCTACATTCCATTAAGATATCCTCTTGTCTGGAGAGGAGAGAGAATAAAAACTCACTGAGCAGTCCCTGGCAAGGGGGCACTGCCACCGCCGCTGCTGTGACGGCACGCCCGGCTGCATCAGCCAAACCCGGCAGAGCCGCGAGCGCGTGCCTGGTCTGCGACGCCACCGCCCACGGTTTGGTGCGTTGCTTACCAGTTCCTGACCCTCTCCGGTCTTTTCCCAAGGGAACAGCCCAGACACCAGCAATGCCTCGACGTCCCCGACGGCAGGCTGTGCGGCACGGGAACGGGAAAAGCGGGGAGAGCAGGCAGGGCTTGCCCAGTGGAGGAGCCCCAAAGGGCCACCCCGTTACTACTCACTCCGTGAGACAGATATTCCTGCCTTTCTCCTCTAACGCCCATTCAACACAGAACCGGAGCGAAGCGCAGCTTTCCCTGGGTGTGGAGGCTCAGCTTTGCGAGAGGGAGCAAGGCTTTTCCGCTCCGGGACAGCACAGAGAGAAAGAAGGAGGCCATGAGCACCGAGAGGCAACTTGCCCTCTGATGGGTGATTTATAGCTTCCCCCCCACCAGAGCCCGTTCCTCGGCAGCTGGGTTTCATTTCCCCAGGTGCCCACCCGCCCACCCACCTTCCGGCCCGGCTCCTGCTGATCCCGCTCCTCAGCTGGGGAATTGTCATCCTCACGCTGCTGCATGCTGGAGGCTGGGGGATTTCCACGTGGAAGGGAATCCACATCTACCCTTACATGGAATATTTTGCTTTCCATGTCCACCAACACCTAAGTAACCCATCTGTAATGCACATAATCTGCTTAACAAAGTAATGCACCTCCCCTCATTTGCATTTTCAAGTGGTTATTAATTTGTACTTTTACTACGCACAAATCTTCTGCCAAGCTCAAGGAAAATTGTGTTCTGGTTTCATCCGCCCAGAATGCCCCTGTGCTGATTTACAGGCGCGTGTCTCAGCTCCGGCACAGGTTGTAACGGGGTGAAAAACACGGCACCGCAACAGGTATGGAAAACGTGCTCATTCCCTTCGCCTCCAAAGTGACCACCGCGTGCTTGCCATACAGCCCGAGACCTCCCACACCCCACAACACACACCAGCGAACGCCGATAGCAGGCTGCAGAGCTCGGGATGCTCGGGAATTCCAGTAAAAGTGAGAAACTCTGTGTGCAGAGGCTGGGAGCAGGCGCTGGCACCGCGCTGTGCCGGTGCTGGCCCTTGGCACGCCAGCGCTGCTCAAGGAATGTGCATTTCCTACCAACGCAAATTGTTCCTTTGCATTAGAAAATCAAATTGTTTCCATTTATACATGTTTAATGAGAATTGCAAGAGCATATAATGCAGCTAACGCTGCCAGGGCGCCAGGAGGCGTTTGGAGCTGGAGATGAAGAGGTCTGGGGCGCCGCGGGTCCCGGCCCCACAGCCGGCCTCTCCACCATCACATCCCCAGCTCCCGGTCCACAGGTCATCACTTAAGAGATGAGAAGCATCTTGGCCCCTCAGCTCCCCGTGCCCGCCCGCCCGCAGCAGCAAACGGGAGGGGCAGCCCCAGCAACGAGCCCGAAACTCGCTCATTAACAAGCTGTTAAATAATTAATACGTTTATATATAATTGCTTCTGTGTACATAATCGTGCATTTTTCAAAAAACTATCATCAATTTTCAGTTAGTTCCACCCGAGGAAACAAGAGCTAATGCTTTTATTTGAGCAGATGAATATTTATGTGCTTGTTCTGTCTGGGGCTGGGGAAAACCGAATTACTCAGCTTCCCAGCGTGCGAAAGGTGGGTGGTGGGAACTGCGCGCGCCTCGCCTGTCGGTGGTGCCCCTCAGCCGCTCCAGACCTGCCCCCTTGGCTAATTGGTCTCTGAAGCGCCTGGAAGTTTGGCCAGCTTTGGGCTGGCGAGCGGGTTGTGGAGATCGGCTCGCTGCTCTGAAACGGCGCTGGGGCTCGGATGAGTTGGGTGGCTTGGGCAGGTTGGACGGGGCTCTGAGCAACCTGATCCGGGTGGAGATGTCCCTGCTCCTTGCAGGGGGGTTGGACTGGGTGGGCTTGAACGGTCCCTTCCAACCCAAACCGTTCTATGATTCTATGACTTGGTCCCCTGCTGCTGGGAGCACCTGTGGTAGCACTTCTTATTTATCTATTATTTATCTATTGTTTCATCTCCCCAGGACGAGGATGGGCCAAGCAGAGGTGGGGAGAAAGGTGTAGGAAGGACGAGGGCACGAGGCAAACTTCTCCCCTTCTCCAATCTTCCAGAGCCCTGTGCTCTCCACGCTGCTTGCAACTCATCCTCCAAACCCCATTATAACTGAGAACAGCCCCGGTTTGGTGGGAGACAATGCCGAAACGTGCCCTTGGGAGGGTGTAGCTTGGCGCTGCGACAGCTCCGTGCCAAAGCAGCCCGCGCTGAACAGGAACCTTTTCATCTCAAAATATTCTTCCCTTCATTTTACATCACAGCTTTGCAGCGCACGGCTCCTCGGCTTCTGCCCGGTACAAAGTCCTGCAGCAGCTTTTGGCTTGCTGTGGAAACCAAATATTTTGACTTTGCTGTTTACTCCTTGTTTTTAAAGCGCGCTGGGAGTGAACAATAAACACGGCTTGTAAGGCAGCTGGCGCTTCCTCCTCTCGCTCACAAGGTACGGCAGAAACAAACGTGTTTGCTTTTGCTCGTCTGTTTATACAACAATGGTAGCTGCGGCTCCAACGGCAGAGGAATGTAATTACCGCACAGGGTCTCACCAGCCCTAATTAGTGCGATGTTTAAGCATACGCTTAAGCACATTGCTGTTCGGCGGCGGCTCTGTCGCGGGCAGGCAGTCGCTCCGCCGTGGCTCTGGCCACCTTTACGGTGTTTGCCCCAATGTTTCGGAGCCGGGGAATGTCGCGCCGGCGCAAAGCCCAGCGCAGGACCAGGCAGTCGCCGGAGTAATCACGTGGGGACCAGCCTGACACCCCCCACCCCGCTCCTTTGGACCCGTGCCCATCCAGCGCCGCAGAGGGAACCCAGGCTCAGAAACGCTTTTCTCACTTACCCATAATCGACACTTTGCTAATCCAGGACATTTTTATCTTTTCTCCTTTTTTTTCCCCTTTGTATTGGCAATAACATTAGTTCAGCGAAAGCATAATTAAGATAATTAAATGAGCAATTTACTTATTGACAGATAGCATCCTTTTCAACAAGATGTACCGGGTTCCCCCCTTGGATCCCAAACTCCTCCCGCACAAGGAGTGAGAAGGGAGGTGTCCATGGACGGGGCTGAGCAGCACGGCCCCCGCCCCTGGGGAGGGGAGGCCGAGCCCCCTGCGCTGGTCTCGGGGAGGGTGGGTGCTGGGGACACCTCCGCGTCCTCATCCGGGCGCTCGGGGAGTGCTCGTGCAGAACAGGGAGCCAGAGCCTCACGAAAGCTGCTCTCTTTACGCAAACGTCTGCATCTCACCCCTCAGACCAAGGTGGTGCACTCCCATGCCAGTCCCGTAAGTAGCTGGAGTTTAATTCCTGACTCAATATTTCCCTGGACACTTGTTCATAACGAACTGAAGCAAAAATGTTGTCTTCCCGAGTGGGAGTGGAGCACACGGCTTGTGGCAGGTACTCCTGGAAGCGCAGAATGAGAAATCCGGGGTACGGGAAACGCCCTGCCAGGGTTGGGACCCGGTGCCTGGCTTCGCGCGCTCACCCAGCGACGCTCAGGAGGACCCGCGGCAGCGCTCGCACCCGGCTTCCGGGCAACGGCGCCGGCCGCACGGCAAACCAAGGCGGGCATCCCTAGGTCACCGAGCCAGAGGAAAACACATCGATTCGCTCCAAACCAGCCTGGAAAGGGCCGGACAGTGTCTTTCTCCCCCAGCGCAATCTCTTTTATCAAAGTAAGCAATTTTGAAAGAGTAAGGGCTGCTGGTGCGAGGTCTCCCCAGGCTGCCCGGCCGGCTGCCACCACCTCGGCGTGGCGCGTGACGGGGGGGCTGCTGCAAGGTGGGAAACATTTGGGAGATTGGTGGGAAACATCCTTGGCTCGTCAGGCTGCCTCCAGACAGAGCCGAAAGTGGGATCCGTGCTCTGGGAAGGCGCTGCCAGGGCTAGCGGGGCACAGCTGGGAGAGCCAGCGCTGCTGGCAGCCTCCCCACATCACCATGCGTGCAGCCTCCCGCCACTGTGAGTCACGAGTCGGGGTGAAAACAGCTCTGAAATCACTGGACAGAAAATTAAAAACTCCTGGGAGCCTTTACCCCAGTCTTTCACTGCGCGCTCAGGAAAAACAGCTGCTGCTTGTACTCAGGAGACCCAGCTCCACGCTCCAGAATAAATTCAGCGTTGCATTTTTCTGTTGTGAACTTAAACGAGTCTTTTTTTTTCCTGTTTCAGTTCAGTTTCCTCGCTCTGCCCCCAAAGCGATACAGAGGCCTCGAATGGCTCTTTTGCTGCGCACAGGGCAGGATGGTGCTTATGCCGGGGCACGTGCTGGGGAGCTGTGACTTTCCCACGGCCAGGACAGGTGATGCGCTGCTGCCTCGCTTGACCCCTCTGGCTCTCCGCGGCTCCGCAGTTTGTGGTCCCTGGCATCCATACACCAGAGCGGAAGGAAGATGCTGGGAGCACGGGCTTACGCTCTGGTTTTGGCACTGGCACGGCTTGTGCCCGGCGGGTCGCTCACAGGATGCGCAGGAGTCCTCGCCCAGCGCTGGGGCTCCCGTGCCGGCAGAGCCGCGGTGCGAATCGGCCTTCAGCACAGAGTCACTGTGGGTTGGAGCGTATGCGCCAGGAGGGATGCAGGTGTCACCTCGAATCATCGCTGTCTCGCGGCAAAGGGGCTGCACACTCCAAGAACAGCAGCTCTGCATCAAAGGGCCGTGGTTCCCCCGCAGCCCAGACCCACAAGGTGCCACAAACGGGAACGCAGCCCCTCCCGGCCCCTGGCTCCGTAGCCGCCGCCACAGCCAGCAGCGAACGCTCCACGGGAGCAGCAGCACCGGGTTGGACCATGTCGCATCCCCACGGGCCCAAGCCATGGGCGGTCAGCACCACAGTCCTCGCCCGCACCAGCCACGCGCCAAGGGGCCTCCCTTTCGGCAGCCGGCAAAGTTCCCCGCATCCCACACGTCACTCACAGCGCCGCGGCCGGACCCTGACACCACCGTTACTGCTGCCGAGGGTCCCCGCAGCTGCCCGAGAGGGAAAGTACAAGGGACTTTTCCCACGCTTCCCCCTTCCATCGCAGCCCGGGGCTGGCGTTTCGCTGATTTCTAAGGAAAACACCAAATTAAAGCCTCAGGAGCTCACCCTGATGGGAAATCTATCCTCACCGGAGAAAACGCCTCGCTGCTTCCCTGGGACAGTTTCCCCTTCTGCACTGCTCAGTTGCCTGGGATATCTTACACCACAGTATTAAAAAACCATGGATAACTATTACGGTTTGCTGGCATAATAGTTTCAAGAATCAGCATCCCTACTTTTTGCAAGAAATACATCCCCAGGCAGTTTCCTTTGCATATAAGTGTACAAAAAAAAAGTCAAAGTGAGAAAAAATCGTATCAGCAAAGCACATTTATATAGATGAATTATTTTGAAAACTTCTGAGCATCCAAACTACTTGCAGTAGTTGAATTATAGAATTGTAAGCAACAAGTTCATTTTGATACTCCGGGCTAAAAAGTTATAATTAGTGCACACACCATAAATCTGGCTTTTAATTAAATACGCCTCAGAACAGAGGAAGTTTTGCATGGTCGCTGCCTCGCTTACGTAAAGCAGTCGGCCTGAATGGCTGCCGCCGAGGATGCTGTGCTGGCTCCTGAGCCCGGGGAGCGCTAAGCAGAATTTTAAAGAACGGAAAGAGAGATACGGGAAATGAGGCAAGCGGGAAACCCCGCAGCGAGCGGCTGGATCTTGTACACAAGCGGCCCGGAGAGCTACCGCGGCCAAATGAGCTGGAAAGGCGGGCTGTGCTGGCGAGGTAAGCCGCGTTTACGGAGTTGTGGTGTCCTGGGTTATCCTGGGTTGTTCTGGGCCGGCATCTCTGTGTCCTCTGCGGCGGGACCCAGCCGGAACACACGCCGGGAAGGCAGTGCCTTCACAAGGAGCGGCACACACGCCATCGCTTGTGCTTTCCCAGTCTCCGGAACAGCGCGGCAGTACGTCCTGCTCCCTGCTGCCTGTGTTACAACGGGCTCAGCTTCTTCGCCAAAAGCATATGTTGCAGCACCGAGCGTGGAAATGCCACCCCTCGCAGTTGTCTCCTTCTTCGCGCTCTGAAAAGGCTGCAGAAGAAGACGACATATGGCACCTCAGCTTACCACGGTTTCATCAACACCGGTCGGGCCAGGGGAAACAGAGCAGAGCGGCGTTCCCCGGGAAGGGCGCGCGGTCCCACC